>BQNB010002434.1:46118-113446 GCA_026074375.1 Tanacetum coccineum | reverse complement strand
ACTTTTTTAGAAACAATCTCGACTAAGGTCAAAAGTTGATCCGCAAGCTTATCAATTCTCTCATCCGTTTTACTAGAAGTAACATTCATCCTATAAGCATTTGGTTTGTTTCGTGAATAACGTACTTTTGATTTGTTCTCAACAAAGCTTCTCTAGTCATCTTACTCAAAAGATTTCCACTCGCCGCGGCATTTAAGGAGTCTTGTTTATTGTCGTTTAAACCGTTGTAAAAGGTAACAACCTGAGTTAACTCTGTAAATCCGTGATGAGGGCAAGCTCTAAGCAACTCCTTAAATCGTTCCCACGCTTCACTAAAAGTTTCCTCGAATTTTTACGTAAAACGAGAAATTTCATTATTTAAGTGAGTGGTTTTCGAAGGAGGGAAAAATTGGTTAACGAACTTAGTAACGAGATCCTCCCAATTCAAGATTGAATTTGGTGGTTCTTTCTCGTACCAAGTTTTAGCGGCTCCCTCGAGCGAATATGGAAACATCATAAGCTTAATCACATCGTTAGGCACATTCCTAAATCGTAAAGTCGAGGTAATCCTTTTGAAACTATTAATATGAGCATGAGGATTATCATTTTCCCGACCGTAAAACGGGTTAGCTTGAACTAATTGTAACAAATTCGTCTTAATCTCAAAATGATCGGCATTGATTTCTGGTACAACAATAGCTTCTCCGTACCATTCCGTGGGGGCACGGAGTAGCTCCTCCATGGTACGTTCAGCCATTGGTGTAACAATAGTTCGAATCTCGGGTTCGACTATGTTAGAAACTTGTTTTCTCCGACGTCTTGGAATTGTGACGTTTGAATTATTAGGATAATTAGAACGTCTAGTGCGCATGCACTATTTAAAGGAAAATAGAAAAATAATAAGAAAAATATTTTTGGTTTTTCTAAAGTTTATTCACAATCTAATTTTAACGGACAACGAGAAAGACAACTTGAACCAAATAATCAAACTTACTTCACGGTAGCTCTTAAAAATTTTACTTTTTAAGGTGAGCCGTATCTCGTAAGTGACACAAATGGTAAGTTTTTAAATCTTTGATTCGAGTTGGGAACTTATTATGATAATACCTCAATTGAAGGTATTATTTGTTGGTGTTCTTTTACCAACTTTGTTTATTTTTTAAATTGAAAGAGCAAATATTTTTGTATTTTTGTTTTTAATCTTCTATTTATACTAAAAAGAAAAGAAAAATATTTTTTACTTTTTATTATTTTTTTTATATTTTTGATTTTCTTAAAAGCGTAACTTTCGAAAACGAAAGGTTCTCCAAAACACGATCAACAAACTTCAAACGAGAGAATCGTAACACACTTCCCCGGCAACGGCGCCAAAAATTGATCGATAGCAATTTCACGTATATATAATATATCAAAGTATTTATAGAAATATACAAATAATCCTTGAGGACAAAGATTAAATGCAATTTAAACACAAAAATATATAATATAACACGTTTAACCGGTAAGTGATTACCGGGTCGTATCCCAAAGAAATGTGAATTGATGCCCTCGATTCAGTTTGGACAATTTTATGAATGATAAGGTGTAGGGGACAAGCAAATCCAAAGTGTAAGGGTATTTGATAAGGTGTCATTTTATACACTTTTTCAAGGTCGTTTAACCTCCTAAATCGTGTGTTTATGCCCAAAATAGGTACTTAATCGTTCCATTTCAGGTATTTAGCATTTGGAAGGCATTTAGAAGAAATACACGTGACTTGGGCTCATTTGGAGAAGAAACGGACAATACTATGAACCTAGACCAACATCTCTCAAGAATTTCTACTTAGAAGCTGGAGACGGCGTCACAGATTACATGTGACACCGTCACAACCCATCTCAAGGCGGCGTCACAATATCTCTAGATGGCGTCAGATTGTATGACCCAACCCATTATCTAGAATATTCTATTAATGACGGCGTCACAATTAACACGCGACGCCGTCACAGCGATTCTCCTATATATACAAATCTGTTTTTAGGGTTTTGAGTGTGTAACTTTAGAGTAAAAGAAAGGGACGAACCCTAGTTCATTTAGCAGCTGTTAGGGACAATTTTAGGGCCTCAAAACCCTATTGTACTTCCTTCAATTCATGTTTTAATCAAGTAAGATTATCTTAATCATTCAATATGTCTATGTGTTGTTTGATTCATTATTGTTCTTGCTTTACTTATAACATGCTTGGCTAAACCTTCTATGTGTTTATTTTTTATTGTATAAAACCTAGGATGTAGATCTTAGTGGTGTTGCATGTAGATCTTAGTGGTGTTGCTTCTTGTGATGAATATGCATGTTAGGTCTTAGAAAACCAGCTTTTGTCTGTATCGCTGTTGATATGTCTAGGAAAACATGATTGTGTAGAAAGGATACCATCGGGTAACAGTCTTCATACTACCTTGCCCCTTATATGGTTGATCCACTCTTAATATATTTCAAATGCATTTAATATACTCTTAGGGGCCTTGTAATAGTCTTCATACTACCTTACTTGTGTGTTGCCTTAACGGAATATTAAATAGACGGCGGGTTCGTGTAATTCGTTCATGACTTAGGAAATAATTACATAGATCATCACAAGTGTGACAAAGCAACAACACTAGGAGAAGCAATCTAGGGAGTAATACATGATTAAATAAACACAGTCTTTTATTATATTGTTATCACCAGTAGCTTAGTTTATTATTTAGTTTAATAGCTAAAACCAACCAATCTCTCAAATATATGATTTACCTGCTTTCCTATAAACATAAAAAGAATATTCTCTCAACCTTAGAATTTTGTTAGACCGTGATCAAGCCTTCCTAACCTATTCCCCTAGAGAACGATAACAACCCCCCGAGTCTTACCTATACTACACTACAACGGTTAGGTACACTGCCTAGGGAGTTGTAAAACTTCTTGTAGAAGTCCCTTACGACAACCGCAATAGAAGTCTTACGACAACCGCATCAAGTTTTTAGCGCCGTTGCCGAGGAATAGTTAGGTTTCAACCATTTTTTAACTTAGGTCTACTCGCTTGATTGCTAACAAGTGAGATTTTTATTTTTATTATATGCTATGACAGGTAATGAGTGTTAATTTTTAGTTTCCCATAGTTGTTATAATTTATTATTCACCCGAGAGAAAGAGAGAATCCTAAACACTTATGTGAGGTGCTACTATATTCTTTCTGTGCTTTTAATTACGAGGTCTAGAAGGTTGTGTCGTAAACTACTTTTAAAGAATAGGTTAAATGCATCCAATATTGCTATTGTCTAGGTAGAAAAGCCCATTTGCTTGAGGACAAGCAAATCCCAAGTGTAGGGGTATTTGATAAGATGTCATTTTATACACTATTTTAGGGTCATCAAACCGCTTAAATCATGCAAATATGCTAAGATTATGTGCTTAATCATTTGTTTTTATGTTTTTAGCACTTGGATGGCATTTGGAGGAAATACATTTGACTTGGGCTCAATTGGAGAAGAAACAGACAAGACTACGACTCTACACCAACTATCTTGAAGAAAAGCATACAGTGCGTGGAGACGGCGCCGCCAATTACAAGCGACGATGTCAAAGTTATGAAGTGACGGCGTCATTGAATTCTAGACGGCGTCAGAACGAAGCCGACTTAAAAGGACCCAAGAAGACCATTGCGGCACTTCGGCGTCAGGAACATAATGCGACGTTGTCGCGCTTGTTTTCTTATATATACAAATCCGTTTTTAGGGTTTTGGTGTGTATCTTTTGGGAGACGAAACCTAGTTTTAGAAGATGATTTTTGCAGCCTTTAGGCTCGTTTTTAAGGTTTTTAAACCCTCTTCTAACAGCCTCAACTACATGATTTAATCAAGTGAAGTTCATTTATCCTTTATGACTTAATATGTCTATGTGTTTTGTGATTGATCGATAGCAATTTCACGTATATATAATATATCAAAGTAGTTATAGAAATATACAAATAATCCTTGAGGACAAAGGAAAATAAAATTTTTTTAAATAATCAAATGAAACATCAAAAAATAATTATAATATAACAGGCTGGGAGAGTAAACCGTAAGTGATTACCGGGTCGTATCCCAAAGAAATATGAATTGATACCCTCGATTTAGTTTGGACAATGTTATGATGATTGTTTCAACTTTTCATGGATTGTGTGCGATTCGCACGAGGAGAACAATTAAAACAATTAAATGCAAGAAAAATAACTAAACGCGCGGACGAAAAACAGAAATGACAAAATAAACCCTAATAGGCTCCTTAACCTAGAATTTGAATTAATAAACTAATTCTATGAGTAAAAATAAAGGGATTTGCAAAATTTGAAAACTTAACGATAAAATTTTAAAGAAATCAAAAAAACGAATAACGGGAATCGAAAACTGAGCCCTAAAAGCTAAAATGCTCAAAAATAAACCTACGAGAGACAAACTAATTTTCCTACGAACTTAATGATAAAAGAAAATATTCTAAAAAATATTTATATTTTTTTGATTATTTTTCTATTTTTTATGAGTTTTTTAAGTTTTTAATGAAAATAAAAGATTAAAAATACGAAATGAACTCTAAAAATTCTAGAAAAATGACAGAAAATAGCTTAAACTATTTAAATCCTAGGAAAAATAAGCCCAATGTCACAGCTTATAAAATAAGCTGTGAAATAAGCTTTGACAATTTATAAGGCCTATTGGCCAAAATGACTATAAGATTTAAAGTGTGCAAGGGTCTTATGAAAAAGACCCAAGGGCACAGCGGTAAGGACTGGGGTGTGTGTGTGTTTATAAAAGGTTGAGGTGTTGAGGTCGGGGGTTCGAGTATTGCTCACCCCCGACTTCCACTTCCTTTTTTTTTGGTTTTTTAAGAAAAACTTAAAGAAGAAAAGTTGTAGATTGAGCTTTTTTAAGCAACTTTAACAAAGTCACTATAAGCTCAATCTCAAAAATAAGCTCACAAACAGCTTATGAAGAAGCTGTTTACAGAAAGTTAGTTTTTGAGGGCTAACAAGCTAGTTTTCATTCAAAAGCTTGCACACTACTTATTATAAGCTCAAATTTAAAAATAAAAGCTGTCCTAATTAGCTTATGATACCTAGAAGCTAAGACTAATAAGCTAACTTAACTAATATTACTTAAGGCTATCTGAATTTGAAGATTAAAATTGCTAACTTAGAAATGAACTCTTAAAGCTCAAAAATAAGATAAGCTAAAATGCCATTTAAGCTTAAAAACAGTAAATGTGCTTTTAACAATTTAAACTTACCTACTTATAAACTATTGATTCAAATCATTTATAAAAAAAGATACTAAAAGCTAGAAATCAAAATTTAAAGCTTAACTAAGAGTTACTATGGGTTTTGGGCTATTTGAGGTTTTATATAGAAATTTTGGATATAATAAGGATATGTGATTTCTTACATATCAGCCCCGTTAGCTCTCTTGCCGGCCCCTTATCACTAAAGGGTCCGCCCATACCTATAAGGGGGCCGCCCATAGTAGGACGCTCCTAATTTTGTCTTTTTTAGGGGAGGTGTTTTCTAGAGCAGTTTAATTCATTTTGAGGGGGGAAATTTGAATTCAAAATATTTTTTTATATAAAACATTTCTTGTAAATATAAAATATTTTGTATAAGTTTTAAAAATGTTTATTACATTTTATAAAAAATATAAGGTTTAGGAAAATTAAATTCCTTTGATCATTAAATAAATTAAGCATTTATTTATTCATACCTTTAAGTGATTTACGTCGGGTGCAAACTTAGTTGAAGCAAACTTGAGACGTCGATAGATGTTGTCATATGAATACTTTGATGATTTGTGATTACGAGTAATTTGAGCACTTTACGTTATGTGTTATAAGTTACATGTTTGTCATCACCAAATCACAAAGAGAATGTATAGATTAAATATCATAATATTTCTACCAACAATCTCCTCTTTTTGATGATGACAAAATATGTAAACTATAACTCATAGTAAAATGTACAAGTTACTTATATACACTTCTTCTCCCCCTTTTGTCAAAACAAAAAGGTGAACACTCCAAGCCATTCATTCCATTAGATGAGACTTTTACTATACATCAATCCTTGAACCAAGGAGGCGAGCTTGCATCATCCCCAGTGAAGTCTTTCTCCTATCAACCCACCCCTTTTAATCATCCCGAGCTATCTACTTTGACACTCGAGAACCCCCTCGCTCATTGCACTCCTATGACACATGCATTCCATGTATAAGACTCTAGTGTTCCATGGATCAAATTGTTACAAACTCTTAACTACCATCAAGGTGTTAGTTTTGTGCAACAGAATATATATATATAATATATCTATATATATATATATATATATAAAGGAGGCAAATATTAACGGGTTGGAATACACATATCAAGAAATGTGTAGATATCATAACGGTTGCAACTCGCCCTCGGTGTATGCTCCCCCTTGTTTGGGGCACCAAGGAATCAAGCGGCGAAAGTGTGCTAAAAAAATTAGTAGAAAAGTGAACATATATATAATAACGATGATAGCTATATATATAGCACTACACTAACGGGGAACAAGACATGCATGTCTTAGATATATTCACTCTAAACTATGACATTTTAAACGAAAATTTAAAACCTAGACACATACAACCTAAATCCAAGATAAAAAGAATCACGACGTATACTTAAGACATGAGAATGTATAAGAACCAATGATAAGGTTCGACCGACACATGCTTAAGGACTAAGAGTTGACCAACAAAATTCGGTATAATATCGACTTTTATAAACGAGAACAAAATTCGTTTATTGATTGACACACTATTATTATGAGAATAGACTTCTTACAAAGGTCAACTTGATAAGGATTATTAACGTATTTAAATCGGCATGTTCCTTTATCGTCATCTAACCAGAGATGATGATGTGAATTTTGAATAGACTAATTGTATGGAGAAGATTCCTAAACTCAAGGTTTCTTTGTTAAGCATTATGAGCTTTTCATGTTGGGGTGTTTAAGATAAACAGTATCGCAAAACTTAGGTCGAAGGGCATTAGGTGATGTATAACTCTGCCCATGTGTACTTGATCCCATGAATTGTCCTTTTTGTCCTTCAATTGGGATTTGCCCTATGATTTGACTCTGGGTGAAAAGGAAGAAGAAGGTGAACAGCAGAAACCAATTTTCCCGCTTATTTTTACTTATAAGGGTTGGGGGTTTGACTTTGTTGACCCGGGACTTATACTTGTTTGACTTTGGGCTTTTAATGGGATTGGGCCGTGGGCTTGGAAATGGGATAAGGGTAACCGGGTTTTGGTTTTATAAAGAGTTAACGGGTGTTAGGTTTTACACTAACGACCGTTAGTGTAATTTAGGATTTGTTTTGTTACTTTTGATATTTTGAGGGACTGAATTGGTAACTTTGGGTTTTGTTTTGTCTTTTTGTTATTTTGACCATGTTGACCAAGAGTTGACTGGAGGTTGACTTGATAGCATTCTTTCGGCTTTTTGTATGCTCTTCCGTTCCCGTGTTCGTGTTTGCCCGGTTTTTGACCGTTTTCTTAGGATTTTTGCAATATCCGCACCTACACAATCACAAAGACAAAACAAGCAATATTCAAGCATTTAAAGCACAATTTTGTCTTTTTAGGGTCTATTTTGATATAAATTGGATATGTGTTTTCACACATATCAGTGATAGATTCTTATTCTTCTCCTTTATTTTCCATGCAAGGCTAGATCTAATAGTATTTACTTATGATTCCATGAAACATAGATTGTAAATCCTTTTAATGTTGCTTCTTGTGATGGATGTGCGCATTAGGCTTTAGAAAACTAGCCATAAGATATTAAATTGGCATAGACATCTAGAGAAATGCGAGTGTGTAGAAAGGATGTCATCATAACAGTCTTCATACTATCTTACCCCTAATATGGTTGATACCACTTAAGATATTTCAATTGCATTTAATATACTCTTAGGGGCCTTGTAATAGTCTTCATACTACCTTACTTGTGCGTTGCCTTAACGGAATATTAAATAGACGGCGGGTTCGTGTAATTCATTCATGACTTAGGAAATACTTACACAGATCATCACAAGTGTGACAAAGCAACAAGATTAATAAAAGCAATATGAGGAGTAGTGCATAATTAGGTAAATATGTTTGTTTATCATATAGTTATCACCAAAGTAGTTTAGATTTATTATTATTATTAGTTTAATTAGATAAAAACAAACCAACCTCTCAAACCATGACTTTACATGTCACACCCGGACAATGGCGGAAACTCGGGAATGCAACATAATGATCAATCATAACACAAGATACAAAATAGAGAAAACTACAATGCATAAACTTCAAGTGTTACGAAGACCATCAACCTCGAACAACCTCGAGTGATGTCCCAAATCACTATCAAAATCCACAATCTCTTACAATTATTCATAAGCCCTCACAGGGGTCCAAAATCCAAACATAAACCAAAATATCCAAATACTAAAGCCAAATTAAATAAACAAGCAAGACTTCTCATGAAAATCCACTCGGGATATTGTCTGCTACCACATAAATCACCAACTATTCCTTTTTCACTTCACCTGAAAATGATACTCGAAAACGTCAACAATAATGTTGGTGAGCTCGTAGGTTTGACCTTAAACCCAAAAGTTGTGCCAATATTTCAAACAGTGGAAAATATGCTATATGACAGTGAATATATGCAAACAACCTTAGCATCACCGCTAATCAATAACCATATGTCACTTACGCACCTAAAAGGCCTACCAGCTGGAGCACTAAAATTAGGGCAGGACCACACACAAACTAGGGTATGCGTACCCATCCACTCCAATAATAACACAAATACTGGGTAGGCATACCCATCCGCTCCAAACAATCATGCAACACATAATATTCACATAGCAGTCATAAGCACATATCTTGTCCCAAAAACAAAACCACATTTCGCAAAATTCAATTCAAAACAGTTGTCAAAACACATTTGAGTATCATTTTCCTCCAACGGAAAAATAGTAAAAATGGGGCTACGAGAACTCACCTCAAGCAAGTCTTTAGCAACCAAATCTCAATCACATTAGGCAAATGCAACGACCCCTCACACGGCCTAGTTATCCATTTTCCAAAACAACTTCAAACTTTTATGCCTAGAGTTAGACGCTTTGCAATACTCATAACAATTTTAGTGTGTGTTATATTAATAACTACATATCCAACAATCATAACAAACCTGAAAAAATATAAAATTACTCAATAATGCATACTTATACTATTTAAAGAAAATAGATAAGTAATATACGTAAATATTTATAATTAATAATTATAAATATATCTCGGTAAGTCCATTCGGTAACCTTAGTCACCGTGAATATATTCATATTAGAGTTGAAAATGGAACGTTTACTCATGATAAACATATTTGAAAGTTTTCTGAGAAAAATATATTTTTCTTCATTTAGTGAATTTATAAATAAATAAGATAGGAGATGAGCGCAGCGCGGAAAGAGAGAGAGTGTTATTTAAAATCAAAAATCATGTTTTTAGGAAAATTTATAAGTATAAACTTTTTATGAAATTTCGACATGACCTGTACGCTCATACAACGTTTTTCCAAGGTTTCAAACCTTATTTTCAACATTTTTCATAAATTCGACACTTTTCGACAAAACTCCAAAATCTCAATCTTTAACGTTTACTAAAACGTTTTTCCCAAAATATCGTTCAATATCACTTCGTAAATACATTTTCACTTTCAAAAATCCATCAAAACTCTTATAACGACTAAATATCGCTTATTAGGTTTTAAGGCCCAACAAGGGTCCATTAAGATATTTATAAGTCCAAAATACGATCCAAGTCCAAAACCAAGGTCCATTTACATACATAAGTGTTGGGAATTATGCATTCCTGACTTAGTACCGTTAGTTATATTAGTTAGTACCAATAGTGTAATTATTACTGACAGTACAAAATAGTTAGTACTGATCAGTTAGTTAGTACTGATAGTATAAAATAGTTAGTAACGGGGGGTGGGGGGGGGTTTAGAGATATGTATGGAGATATTATAGTGAAAAGATATGCATTATCATTTACCGTTTTGTAAGCTGTTAGGTTTTATCCTTTGTCAATAAAAGGAACCCGACGACATTAGAGAAGAATAGATCTTCACATACGAAAAAAATATCTCATGTCTCTCATAGTTATAATCTGTAATTGTTTTAGCATATAAATAATAAAAGGTTTAATTATCAATATTTCATTGTTTTTCTTAGCAATTGAAGTTATATTCCGCATAACTTATAGTGTTTATAGTCATTGTTTTCTCCTTGTATTTTGTGTGGATCTATCATATTAGCTATCACGCACTACCAGGTAGAAAGATCTATATTCAAAGGGATCTACAAGTGGTATCAGAGCCTGTAGAGAAACTCTGAGTAAGAAGAACAAAAACTAGTTATAAACCTCTATCTTACAAATATAATTAATGGCTGGATCAGAGGATGAAATTCCCCACCACCACCACCACCATCACAAACACCAACACAACAAACCCCTCACACTGTTTCAACCATCAAACTTCCTATTCTCAAGAAGGGAGAATATGACATATGGGCCATGAAAATGGAACATTATTTGGCCCATACAGACTATCCTATCTGGGAAGTTATTCAAAGAGGAAATGGTCCCGTGAGTGTCTCAACTGATACAAATGGTTTAATAAAGGTTCTGCCTCCCAAGACTGCAGAAGAAATTTTAGCCAGAGAAAGAGAAAGAAAAGCAAGGACCACTTTGCTTATGGCTTTACCAGAAGATCATCTTGCTAAATTTCATAAAATGACTGATGCTAAAGAAATGTGGGAAGCTATCAAATCTAGATTTGGTGGAAATGATGAATCAAAGAAGATGCAGAAGTATATTCTAAAGCAACAGTTTGAAGGCTTCTCTGTATCAAACTCAGAAGGGCTACATAAAGGCTATGACAGGTTTCAGAGTCTTCTGAGTCAACTAGAGATTCATGGTGCAGGCGTCTCCACTGAAGATGCAAATCAGAAATTCCTTAGGTCTCTACCTTCTGCCTGGTCTCAAGTTTCCTTAATCATGAGGACCAAGCCAGGAGTGGACAGTCTCAGTTTTGATGATCTGTATAATAATCTTAGAGTCTTTGAGTCTGATGTTAAAGGCTCTACTGCATCATCCTCTAGCACGCAGAATGTGGCATTTGTTTCAGAGAACACTAGCAGTACTAATGATGTTAGTACCGCTTATGGTGTTTCTAATTCTTCTGGTCATAACTCACAATATGAACATCCTTCATCATACTCCTTACTTGCAAATCAATCCAGTTGCCCACAATTGGATCATGAAGATCTAGAACAGCTTGATGAGTTTGATTTAGAAGAAATGGACTTGAAATGGCAGGTGGCCATGATTTCCATGAGAATGAAAAAGTTCTACAAAAAGACAGGTAGAAAGCTACAATTTGATGCCAAGGAACCGGTTGGTTTTGACAAAACCAAAGTCGAGTGCTATAGTTGTCACAAGACAGGGCATTTTGCTAGAGAGTGCAGATCCAAGGGGAATCAAGATAGTAGGAGGAGAGATGCTTGGAACACTGGGAATAAGGATAAAGAAAATGGGAGGAGATCTGGTAAACAGGAGGACTCTAAAGCTTTGGTGACTCTTGATGGAGAAGGTGTTGATTGGACCAGTCACTCAGAAGATGAACAAGAGAACTATGCTTTGATGGCTTGCAGCAGTTCAGGCTCAGACACAGAGGTAACTTCTTGTTCAAAAGAATGTAAAGAGTCTTATGCTAAACTTAAAAAATTGTATGATGAACAGAGGGAACAACTTGGAGATGCCAGTATAGAAATACAGGCATATACTCAAGCTTTAAAGAAAGTTGAAGCACAATTAGTTGCTCATCAACAAAGTCAACTTTGGTATGAGGAAAAGATAAGGTTTATGAAAATTGACTTAGATGATAAAACTGATGTCCTTACATACCATAAGAAACTATTGGCAGAAGCTGAAAAAGAAAAAGAAGAATTAAAAGCTAAAGTAGAAAAATGGCACAACTCTTCTAAAAATCTTAATATTTTGCTAAATAGTCAGATGAGTGCTAGGGATAAGGCTGGACTTGGGTATGGTGATCAAATGAATAAAGGTGTTTTAAGTTATGAAAATGAAGTTTTCCAAAGTGTGTTTGTCAGTAGGACAAGTGATATAGAAGATAGTCCTGTGAATGATAGATATGCAGAGGGGATGCATGCAGTTCCCCCTCCAATGACAGGGATCTACATCCCTTCTGGACCTGATAAAGAAATAGATGACTCACAATTTACATATGGTCCAAAGCAATCTAAACCTAGTGAATCTGATGCTAGGAGCAGTGACTTTAATACTTGTGAATCCAATTGTAGTGAAGAAACACATGAATCTATGCCTGAACCAGTTGTCAATGAACCCAAAGTAGTAAGTCAACCTAAAGTTTGGTCTGATGCTCCTATCATTGAGGAGTATGAATCAGATAGTGAAGATGAACATGTGTCTCTACCCACAAAAGAACAGGAAACACCTAGTTTTGCTTTTATTAATACTGTTAAGCATGTAAAAACTCCTAGGCAAACTGTTAAAGAACAAAACACATGTAGTCAGAGTCCTAAACCTGACAAAAAGGATTGTAGTGGTTTAATGGCTGAAAAACTAGGTTTGGGATATGGTTTTACCAAAAAGGCATGTTTTGTAAGTGGAAGCTTTAGCCATCTTATTAGAGATTGTGATTTCCATGAGAAAATGATGGCTAAACAAGCTGAATTAAACAATAGGATAAGTAAGGGGTCTGGTCAAAGGGAGATTAGGCCAGTATGGAACAATGTGCAAAGAGTGAATCATCAAAACCAATTTGTTCCAAAAGCAGTACTAACTAGAACTGGCAAGATTCAAGTTAATACTGCTAGAACTAGCGGTACTAACACAGTTAATACTGCTAGGCATAATTTTAACAGACAGGCAGTACCAACTAATGCTGCTAGGAAAGTTAATACTGTTAAGCCTATTGTGAATAATGCTAGACCAAAAGCTGGTTTTCATAAAACTCTTTCACCTTTTAGAAAGCCATTTAATAGAACAACAACACTTAGAACCAATTTTTCATATCAAAAAGTTAATACTGCTGAGGTAAATGCAGTTAGTGCTGTTGGGGGAAAAAGGGAAACTGCTGTTAAGCCCTCAACAGGTTGTAATTGGAGACACAAAAGACATTACTAGAACAAAGTCTCCAAATACAATGGTGGATCAAGTTCTAGAAATTGTGTTCCTTTCAAAGATCCACTAGGCAGACCCAAGCCCAAAAAGGCTTGGGTCCCTAAGAGAAACTAATCTCTCTTATATAACTATTTTGATTGTTGTAGTCTCTACTACATTTGTTGAACAGTTTTGGATGTCTGCTAAATCCAAAATAATCAACAATGTTAGGTATATTACTGCCAAAGTAGCTGGCAAGCCTGTGTCTATCTCAGAGGCATCAATAAGAAGTGATCTTCTTTTTGATGATGCTGATGGAATAGATTTTTTGCCAAATCAGGCTATATTTGACGCTATTCAGCTAATGGGGTATGAGGGGGACCTAACTGTCTTAACATTTAACAAAGCCCTGTTCTCACCCAAGTGGAGATTTCTTTTTCATACCATGAATCACTGCATAAGTTCTAAAAGCACTTCTTAGGATCAAATTCCCACTAATATTGCCACAGCAGTAATTTGCTTAACCACTAATCAAAAATATAATTTTTTTAAATTAATTTTCCATGGTATGATGCGACATTTGTATGCAAAGAAAAAGTCTGTTATGTATCCAAGATTTATTTCAGTCTTGTTGGACAAACAGCTAAAGAATGTGCATGTGCCCTTAGACCATTTCCCTATTAATGCTTTAACTAGTACAGTTTTCTCTTTTATGGTTAAAAAGGGTAAACATTTTTCAGGGAATGCTAAACCTTTGTTTGATTCTATGTTGGTTCAACCAACTGGGGATGAGGGTGATATTTTAGAAAGACAATATGAACCTCAACCTTTACCCTCTCCTCCTCATCTAAGTGCAGACCAACATGAGACACAGACTGACCCTTCTCCTAGACCTTCACTTACTACTCATATTCCTAATTCCATTCCATAGGGTTCTGGTGGGAATCATGGAGGTCACTCATCCAGTGATAGATCCCTTTCAGGGAACGAGGGTGGCATGATACTCCAAAGTGTATATGATCTTTGTATCTCCTTATGTACACAGGTTATAGATCAAGCCAAAGAAATTAAACACTTGAAGGCACAGATCAAGAAGCTTAAAAAAAAGCCAAACCTGTTATCACACACCACAGAGCTTGGATGATGAGTGTATCCATGAAGCAAAGATTGGCAGGAAATAAATCCTTGAAGAAACAGTGGATGCAAAAGGAGTCTGTATCTAAACAGGGGAGGAAATCTGACAAAGTTGAACCTACAGTCCATAAAGATCCAGCTTTTGATGAGCTTGATGATGATGCAATTGACTACATGGAGACTGGGGATACTCAAGATGTGGGGAGGACAAGATATGTGGTGCATGAAGAGAAGGAAAGTGCAAAAAAGGAAGTTAGTAATGAAGATGCACTTAGTACTGCTCAACCAAAAGTTAGTACCGACAAGCCTGAAGTTAGTACCGAAAGACTAAATGAAGATACTGACAAGCAAAAACTTAGTACTGACAACGAAGAAGTTAGTACTGACAAACCAGATGAAGGTACTATTGATCAAAATGAAGGAAGAAGTGCTACTCAGACATCTCCAACAACAACTACTCCAACAATATTTGGTGATGATGAGACTATTGCATAAGTCCTTATCATAATGAGTCAGAACAAGGAGAAGCTCAAAGAAAAAGAAAAAAGGAGTAAAGCTTAAGGATGTTGAGGAGACTGAGAGACCTAGGCCTACTTCAACAAGATCATTATTAACTTTAAAGCCTCTTCCCAAGATTGATCCAAAAGATAAAGGCAAAAAGAAAATTGAAAAGGAAGATGAATCTAATACTGAATCAGAAGGTATTACTGAAGCTGAAAAGAAATTTAAGCAGCTTGCTAGGGATGAAAAGGTGGCCAAAAAGGTGCAAGAGGGTTGGGAAGCAGAAGAAGAAGTGAAAAAGTTAGCTGAGGAAGAAGCTACAAAGGCTGCACTCTCTAATGAATAAGATTTTATTCAGGCATGACTTAATGCTGACAAGATACTTGCTGAAAAACTTTAAGAGGAAGAGAGAGAAATGTATACTATTGAGCAGAGAGCCAAAATTCTTCATGACACTATTGCTGCCCAAAGAAGATTTCTTGCTCAACAAAGATCTGAAGCTATCAGAAATAAACCTCCTTCAAGAAATCAGCTTAGGAACCAAATGATGACTTATTTGAAACATGTTGGTGGAAAGAAGCATTCTGATCTGAAGACCAAAACCTTTGAAGAAATAAAAGTTTTATATGAAAGATTAAAGAGGCAAGATCAGAACTTTGTTGCTATTGGATCTGTTAAGGATGAGAGACAGATTAAGGAGTTGAATAAAGACCCTAAAAAGAAGAAATTAAAGAAGAGGGTTGTCAATAAAGAAGACACAGCAAAGGTACCTGCTGAATAAGAAGTGACAAAGCAGGGTACAAAGAAAAGAAAGAGTGGTCATGTGAAGATGATTGCTAGGAAAAGGCCAAGACCACAGCCATATGATGATAGTGATGATAAATACAGAAAATGTCTAAGGATTATTACATTTGAAAGTACCATAGATAGTGAAATTATGGAGACAAAATCGTTTATTGCTAGGGTGCACAAGGTTTCATCACCAGATGGGAATTACCTTGTTGTCTACAGAGTTAATGGGCACTTCAGGGCATTTAAATATCTAATGGAGGTACTACACATTTTTTATAGACATGATTTGTTTCATTTATATGACTTGGTAATGAAGCAGTACTCAGAAATCACACCAGAAGACATTGAGTTGATTCTTTGGGGAGACTTGAAGATTATGATGGAATCTTCGACAGAAGAAAATGTTCAAGGTGATTTCTGGAACAATCAACAAGAATAGGAAATTGTCAGATGGAGACTGTATGAAGCTTGTGGAGTTTGCATTCTAGAGTTTAAGGATGGGACAGTTATCTACATGCTAGTTGAAAGAAGGTATCCTCTCTCCAAGGAATTGTTGTAACAAATGCTTGATTTAGGATTGGAGGTTGAAGAGGAAAGTACTGCTGCACTACAATTAGTAAGATTTATTAAGCAACAGCTTAATGATGAGTAATGTTGAGAATGGAAATGAGAAGGGTTTGGGTGTTGGCTAACCACCACACAACAAATGGTCATTAGTTCACCATGGTTAACAGGCATAAGAACTGGCTAGTCCATAAGCAAACGGCTTGTGGTAAAGACTTCTCAAATCCGTTTATGGTTGACAATTTACCAAAAATTGTAGGGTTCTCAACTCACCTTGCTTCATGGTTAAGAGTTGGCTAGTCCAGGATTAAACAGTTTCTGGTAAAGACTAATTAAATTTGTTGATAGCTGATAGTTTGCTAAAAACTATATGGTTATCAATGCACCATGTTATGACAATGAAGCATTGACTAGTCCAAAAGCAAATGGCTTTTGGTAAAGACAAGTCAAATCCATTGATAGTTGGTAGTTTACTCAAAACTACAAGGTACTTAAGTTTATCTTAGAATGAGTCAAAGATTTGACAGAGTGTTTGAATACATCCTCCATGAGATTTAAGATATCTACATCAGAGAAACATGAAGTTAAACAAGTTCAACAAACATGTTTAGGGGAGGATTGTTGGGAATTATGCTTTCCTGACTTAGTACCGCTAGTTGTAATAGAAAGTACCGACAGTTATAGTTTGTACCGTTATTATTAGTTTGTACTGCCAGTATAAAATAGTTAGTACCGTTTAATAGTTAGTACCGTTTAAGAGATATGCATGAGCTATTATTAGAAAAGATATGCATTATCTTCTACGCGTTTTGTAAGCCTGTTAGGGTTTATCCTTGGTGTATAAAAGGAACCATACGGCATTAGAGAAGACACATCTCTCAATTTGATAGTTAGTAATCTGTAATCATTTTAGCAGATCAATACAAAAGTTTAGTTATTAATATTCATTTTTCTTCTTAGCATTATAAGTTAGTTTCCACATAACTTATAGTGTTCATAGTCATTGTTTATCCTGTAGTTAGTGTGGAACTATCCATATTGGCTGCAACCCTTAACAGGCTAGAAAGATCTATATTGAATCAGGATCTACAAGATTCGACCCTTTAAAACAAACCATGATTCAATAAGCTCTAAGTTATCAAATAAGCACTCGAAACTGATTCAAATAAGCATCTTAGAAACTAGATAAGCATGGATTCACAACCTTAGAAATCAAATAAGCTAAACCGATAAGCTATTGAAAACCGTATAAGCTATTATGATTCTGAAATAAGCTATGAAGAGCAGAAAGTGACAAAAAGCTTTAACGAAAAGCTTATTCAATAATAAGCCAAAACCAAAAGCTTATTTAAGAACTTATAGAATGAAACTTATAAAAGAACAAGTGCACGAAATAAATAAGCTAATAAATAGCTTATCTAATTCGTTACTTATTGTTAAATAAGCTCAGCCAATAAGCTGTAAAATAAGCACTAGGATAAGCTTATTATTCAAATAAGAAAGAGAAGAAAAGAATTAGGAGATAAGCCAATACAATAAGCACTTTAAACACAAACCTTAATTTCATTAAGCTAAAGAGTACAATAAGAAGATCCAATAAGCTCACAATAAGCTTTTACAATAATCCTATAACTAAAAGAAATAAGCTAAACCTACTCCTAAACTAATAAACTAAAGCTAAACTAGAGAGAAAGTTTTAAAATCTAAATCCTAATGTCTTTAAATTGAGGGGAGCGGGTTTAATATATAGCCAAGTCCAGGGGTAGATTTGTAAATTCATCCCAATGATTGCCAAATGAATTAGCCAATGATTGGTTGTTGTGTGCGTTACATCGGATCAAACAATTATAAAAGGCTGATCCACCGGTGAAATTGTGCCACGTGAGCATTCTAACAGCTTCATTCATACACATTTATTTCAAGCCATTTGATCAGTTTAGCAGTGGATACAATGAAATGCAAAATTTTGCCCCGCCATGTGTCTTGATATAACTCGTCCTCCCAATGTTAGTGCTTTGGCATGTGACCTCAATTGAATTATTTTAGTGGCACGTGAGGTGGAGTACTACTCTTTCTCAATTCATTTCATTGTAAGCATATTGAGAGTGTAAGGAAAAAGAGGCCGCGTGTACTAGCTTTATTGGCCAAAACATTTTAGTGGAAGATCACATGCTAAAGAGTGAATTAATTTCGCCTCACGTGAGGCAATTAGCAGCAACACTCTTTCAATATGTGCATTTTGGTTAATGGGCTTAATCATCATGTTGGGCCTAGTTTGGGCTAGCAATATATTGGGTTGGCCTGACCCATTAAATGGGTTACGGGCTGGCCCAATAAGATCCAAGGGCACCGTTAGACTCGTTTGTTCGCACTCTTTCCAATGGCATGCTCGGGGACTATTCACGACTTTGTCTTGATCTTGAATATTAAGCACTTTTAATCGAAATGAACCCGTAAATACCCATTACATGAATTGAGACAACCCGCGTGATCCGAATCTAAAAAAGCAGTTAGTTCGAAACCGGTGTCCTTCAAATACCAGAGACCCATGTTAATGGAACTTATACTATTAGGCATAAGAACTGCTGGTTCAAAGTAATACGGGATTTGTAAAGTTTCTCAAATCCATTGATGGTTGACAGTTTACCAAAAACTGTATGGTAATCAACTCACCATGTTTTTAAAACAAAGAGTTGGCTACTCCAGAGCAAACGGCTACTGGTAAAGAGATCTCAAATCCGTTAATAGCTGATAGTTTGCTAAAAACTATAAGGTTATCAATGCACCTTGTTATTGCAATGAAACATTGACTAGTCCATAGCAAACGGCTCATGGTAAAGACATGTCAAATCCATTGATGGCTGGTAGTTTGCCAAAAACTACAAAGCCAACTTAGTTGGATGTTGCTGTGTAGCTGTGATGGAGAGAAGACAAAAGAAGCTAAGGACTTAAAAGGTGTTTGGATACAATCCTCAAAAGCTCAAGCTGAAGAAAACTGAAGAAACTTGAAGTTAACAAGTAAAGTTCAAGTTTAGAGGAGGATTGTTAGGACTTTTATATAACAGACTTAATTCTGTTAGTGTATTATAGTTAGTTTTGCTAGTTACATAGTTAGTACTGGTAGAAGGATTATTATAGTTAGTACTGATAGTGTTAAATAGTTAATACTGCTTATGTAATGGTTAAGTCTGCTTACGCAGAAATTAGTTAGAGTTAAAGATATGCATGAGATATCTTAGGAAAGGATATGCATTATCTTTATACGCGTTTTGTAAAGCCCATTAGGTTACCTTAGTATATTAAATAGGAACCTAACATAGTTAGTAGTTAGTTCTTACACAGATTTAGAGATCGAATAGTAATCATAGTTTTTAATCTGTAACCTAGACAGATTCAAAGTTTAATATAAAAGTTCTTTTGTGATATTCAATATTGTTCTTCTTAGCATTATTGATTAGATTCCGCATAATCAATAGTGTTTACTCAGTGTTTCATTATTGTTGCTTTAGAATTATGGATTGGGATCCTCTCATGTTCAAATTGAACATGAGAGGTAATGTTGAGATTTATGTGAGTGAGTAGCTTAATATTTAATAAAATAGAGACCCCACAATATTTAACTTATTTTTTTAATCACTCACATAAACTTCAACATTACCTCTCAGGTTCAGAACTTGAACATGAGAGGATCCATTCTAGAATTATCTAAAGTGAGCAAACTCTTTGCAAGAGAAGGTTAAGATTATTCAGTAAATCGATCCAACAATACTCTTAAGCAAGTAAAATCTCAAGGCCCAACTGTTTAAAGAACAAAAACACATGTAGTCCGAGTCCTAAACCGGACAAAAAAGGATTGTAGTGGTTTAATGGCTGAAAAATATGGGTTTGGGATTGGTTTTACAAAAAGGCATGTTTTGTATGGGGAAGTTTTAGCCATCTTATTAGAGATTTGTAATTTCATGAGAAAAATGATGGCTAAACAAATTGAATTATAATTAATGATGGAGTAAGGGTTGGTCAAAGGGAGATTAGGCCAGTTATGGAACATGTGCAAAGACGTGATATCATCATAAACCAATTTGTTCCAATAAAGCAGTAGTACGTATTAACTAGAGTGACATGATTCAAGTTAATACTCTTCCAGAACTAGCGGTACTAACTTAGTTATACTGCTTGAACTTGCGGTGTGTTACTAACACTCAGTTAATACTGCTAGCTTAATTTTAACATCATAGGGCTTTTTTGTTCAATAATGTGCTAGGAAACGTTTAATCTACTATAAGCTATTATGAATAATGCTAGGACCAAAGCTGGTTTTCCATAAAACTCTTTCACTTTTTAGAAAGCACATTAACTAGAAACAACAGACTTTGAACAATTTTTCATAGCAAAAACTTAATTTACTGCTAAGTTAAGGTCAGTTAGTGTGTTGGGGAAAAAAGGAAAATGCTGTTAAGCCTAGCAGGTTGTAATGGAGACACAAAGGACCATTACTAGAACAAAGTCTCAAATTAAATGGTAGGATCATGTTCTAGAAATCGAAGTGAGGTCTTGAACACGGGAACGAGCTTCCTTTATTGACTCAATAAAATTGAGGCTAACATAATCTCTCTTATTTAATGTGCATGATTATCTACAAATAGCTTTACAGAACAAAGGGATTGTTGATAGTGGATGTTCCAGGCACATGATTGGAAACAAGGCCTACCTTGCTGAATATCAAGACTTTAATGGTGGCCCTGTTGCTTTTTGAGGAAGTAAATGTTACATAACTGGTAAAGGTAAAATAAAAACAGGAAAGTTAGATATTGAGGATGTGTGCTTTGTGAAAGAATTATAGCATTTTAATCTCTTTTTTGTGTCACAGATGTGTGACAAGAAGAACAAGGTTCTCTTCACAGACACTGAATGTCTTGTGTTGTCTCCTGAATTTAAGTTACCTGATGAAAATCAAGTATTACTTAGAATCCCTAGACAAAACAATATGTATAGTTTCAATTTAGAGAACATTGTTCCTTCTAGAGGTTTAGCCTGTTTGATTGCAAAGTCCACAATTGATGAATCTAACAAATAGCATAGGAGGTTGGGTCATGTTAACTTTAAAAACTTAAACAAACTTGTGAAGGGTAACCTTATAAGAGGTTTAACTTCAAAGATTTTTCAAAATGACCACACTTGTGTTGCTTGTTAGAAAGGAAAGCAGCACAAGGCCTCCTGTAAGGCCAAATCAGTGAGCTCTATTAGTCAGCCCTTACAGCTTCTGCATATGGATTTATTTGGACCTACATCTGTAAGGAGCTTAAACCATAAGACTTATTGCCTGGTTATCACTGATGATTTTAGCAGGTTTAGTTGGGTGTTCTTCTTAAGAACTAAGGATGAAACTAGTAGAATCCTTAAGGACTTTATAAGACAAATTCAGAACCAATTAAATCAAAAAGTTAAAACTATTAGATGTGATAATGGTACAAAATTTAAGAACAGGGATTTTATTGAATTCTGTGAGTCAAAAGGGATCAATAGGGAATACAATAATGCCATAACTCCACAACAAAATAGAGTTGCTGAAAGAAAGAACAAGACCCTTATTGAGGCTGCTAGAACTATGCTAGCAGATTCATTTTTACCTAACACTTTTTGGGCTGAAGTAGTTAGTACTGCTTGTTATGTCCTTAATGGGGTATTAGTGACCAAGCCTCAAAATAAGACACCTTATGAACTTATAACTAGTAAAATACCAATCATAAGCTATATAAGACCTTTTGGATGCCATGTGACCATCTTGAATACCATTGACCACCTGGGCAAGTTTGATGGGAAATCAGATGAAGAATTTTTAGTAGGGTATTCTCTATAAAGCAAGGATTTTAGGGTATACAATTTAGAAACCAAGAGAGTTGAAGAAAACCTGCACATAACCTTTTTAGAAAATAAACCAAATGTTGCAGGGAAGGGACCAACTTGGCTGTTTGATCTTGATTATTTAACTGATTCAATGAATTATCAACCCGTGAGATCAGAGAATCAAGCTAACAAACATGCAGGTCCAAAAGAAGCTAATCATAGTGTAGGTACAGAAGATAATATTGATGTAGGAAATTCTGATATAGAAGCTGAATCTACTCAGGACTACTTTGTACTGCCAATATGGTCTTCTTATACTTCAACAGTCAAGAGCTCAAAAGCAAAGAATGCAGGTGAAGAACCTAACAAAAATCCTGATTTAAAGACAGATGAGAAGCCAGTAGATAAGGAGGATCAAGTCTTTTTGGATGAGCTTGAAAGGCTTAAAAGACAAGAACAGGATGCTAATGATGCAGCTGAAGCTCTCAGAAAGGAGTTTGCCAAAGATACTGAGGATTTGCTTCTTCAAGCAGGAGCTGCTAAAGCTAGCAGTACTAACACAGTTAATACTGCTAGCACACCAGTTAGTACTGCTAGTCCTTATGGTGGACTATCCTTCACTGATACGGACCAAGATGATTCTGAAATACCTGCTCTTGAGGATATGTATGACCATCCTACTGATGGTATTTTTACCAATGCATCTTATGATGATGAGGGTGCAGTGGCTGACTTCACAAATTTAGAAACTATTGTGAATGTTAGTCCTATTCCCACATCAAGGATTAACTCTATTCATCCTTCGACTCTAATTCTTGGAGATCCAAACTCAGCAGTTCAAACAAGGAGCAAAGTGACCAAAAGTTCTGGAGCCCATGCTTTTGTAAGTTATATTCAAAAGCAGAGAAGAAATAATCATAAGGACTTCCAGCATTGTTTATTTGCTTGTTTCTTGTCTCAAAATGAACCCAAGAAGATATCTGAAGCACTTGAAGATGAAAGTTGGGTTGATGCTATGCAGGAAGAACTGCTGCAATTCAAGATTCAGAAAGTTTGGATTCTTGTAGATTTGCCTTATGGGAAGAAGGCAATTGGAACAAAATGGGTTTACAGAAATAAGAAGGATGAAAGAGGTGTTGTGGTTAGAAATAAGGCAAGGTTGGTTGCTCAGGGACATAGGCAAGAGGAAGGGATAGATTATGATGAGGTTTTTGCTCCTGTGGCTAGGATTGAAGCCATTAGGATCTTTTTAGCCTTTGCTTCTTACATGGGATTCATAGTCTATCAGATGGATGTGAAAAGTGCCTTCCTGTATGGCAAAATTGATGAGGAGGTATATGTGTCTCAACCTCCAGGTTTTGTAGATCCTAAGTATCCTAAGAAGGTCTACAAAGTAGTGAAAGCTCTCTATGGTTTACACCAAGCTCCCAGAGCCTGGTATGCTACTTTATCTACTTTCTTGTTGAAGAGTGGATACAGAAGAGGAACTATTGACAAGACTCTTTTCATTAAGAAGGACAAAAATGATATCATGTTAGTACAAGTTTATGTGGATGATATTATTTTTGGTTCTACAAAGAGATCTTGGTGTGATGAATTTGAGGCATTGATGAAGAGTAGATTTCAGATGAGTTCTATGGGAGAGCTCACCTTCTTTCTTGGATTACAAGTCAAACAGAAAGAAGATGGTATTTTTATAAGTCAGGATAAGTATGTTGCAGAAATCCTAAAGAAATTTGATTTTGCCAGTGTAAAGACTGCCAGTACACCAATTGAGACCTAGAAGCCTTTAGTCAAGGATGAGGAAGCTAGTGATGTGGATGTACACCTTTATAGATCCATGATTGGCTCTTTAATGTACTTGACTGCTTCTAGGCCTGATTATATGTTTGCAGTCTGTGCTTGTTCTAGGTTTCAGGTCACTCCAAAGACCTCCCATCTAAATGCTGTTAAGAGAATATTTAGGTATCTAAAAGGCAAACCTAAACTGGGCCTTTGGTATCCTAGAGTGTCCTCATTTGACCTAGAAGCCTACTTAGATAGTGACTATACTGGATCAAATCTTGACAAGAAATCCACAACAAGAGGTTGTCAATTTCTTGGCAGGAGACTTATTTCTTGGCAATGCAAAAAGCAGACAATTATGGCTACTTCTACTACAGAGGCAGAATATGTTGCTGCTGCAAATTGCCGTGGGCAAGTTTTGTGGATTCAAAATCAAATGTTAGACTATGGGTTCAATTTCATAAATACAAAGATCTACATTGATAATGAAAGTACTATATGCATTATAAAGAATCCAGTATCTCACTCCAAAACAAAGCATATTGCAATTAGGCACCACTTCATAAGGGATGCTTATGAGAATAAACTTATCCAGGTGCTAAAAATACACACTGATGACAATGTAGCTGATCTTCTAACCAAGGCATTTGATGTTAGCAGGTTTCAGTTCTTGGTTGTTACTATTAGGATGATCAATCCATAAGCTGCATTAGTTAAGGGGAGGCAAATGGCTGTGTTGTATAGTTTGTATGTTATACACAAAGAAGTATTCTGGTAATGGTGATGATTTACATGGAGTTATTTGGGATATAAAGAGTCATTACAGAGGGATATAGACAGTACTAAAGCACTCTTATTGCCGAACTTGTTGAAGTCTTGTTTAACAAAAGTATACCGACAGTGCAATTTTTGTACCGATAGGCAAAGTTAGTACCGCTAAAGAGCCGTTGGAGAAAATACCGCCAAGGGTCTAAAGTGTAACTTGTAATGATTTCTTCGCTCTTAGGTTAATTTAACCTATATAAACCCATATAAATTTCAAAATTCACTCATGTAATATCTCTCAATTACTCTTCCTCTTCAAACCTTAATCTCGCACTCACTGATGATCACAAATTCTACAACCATGGCTGTTCTTGAATCGTGCCCTAAACACAATATGGTTGCTTATCTAGAGAAGACTGATGGAAATGCAGAGTTTCATGAGATTATTGACTTTCTTACATGAAGCTCTATTCACTATGCTCTCACTGTAAGTCCTGTAATCTCTACTATGTTTGTTGAATAGTTTTGGACATTTGCTAAGTCCCAAACAATCAATAATGTTCGATATATTAATGCCAAAGTAGCTGGCAAGACTGTAACTATATCCGAAGCATCCATACGAAGTAATCTTCGTTTTGATGATGTTAATGGGATAGATTCTCTGAATAATCACATATTTGATGCTATTAAGCTCATGGGGTATGAGGGGGATTTAACTGTCCTAACATTTAACAAAGCCATGTTTTCACCCCAATGGAAATTTCTATTTCATAACCTAAATCACTGCCTAAGTTCAAAAAGTACTTCTTGGGATCAGATTCCCACTAATATTGCCATTGCAGTGATTTGCTTGACCTCTAATCAAAAGTTTAATTTTTCTAAGTTAATTTTGATGGTATGCTTAGACACTTGGTTGCAACGAAAAAGTTTGTCATATATCCAAGATTTATCTCAATCTTTTTGTCTAACCAGTTAAAGAATGTGCCTGTCCCATTAGACCACTTTCCCATCCATGCTTTGTCTAATAAAGTTTTCTCTTTTATGGTCAAAAAGGGAAAACATTTTTTAGGGAAAGTCACGCGGCCTCGTTTCCTAATTGTTGGTTCAACCAAGAGAGAGGGGTTGTAGGGTCAGAGAAGACATCTAAAACCCCAACCTACACCCTCTCCTCCTCACCCAAGTGAAGCCCATGTTGAGCCTCAGTCTAACCCATCACCTGGACCTTCACCCACTATACCTATTCCTGATCCCATTCCTGAGGGTTCTGGTGGAAATCTTGGAAGTCAGTCATCCAGTGATAAATCTCTTTCAGGGAGTGAGGGTGGCTTGACTCTCTAAAGTGTCTATGATCTCTATCTTTCATTGTGTACATAGGTCACAGCTCAAGCTACATAAATCAAATCTTTAATGGCACAAATCAAGAAGTTGAAAAATTAAGCCAGGCCTTTCATTCTTCATCATAAAGCTTGGCTTAGGACTGTTAAGAGAAAGAACCAAAACAAGAAGAAGATCTTGAAGACATCAAAGAGGAGGATGTATTCAAACAAGGGAGGAAAACTGTCAAATCTTCCAAAGGTGCTCCTACAGTACCTACAAACACTGAATGAGATGATTTGGACATGGACATTGATGACACAATGGACTACACTCTTGCCCAAGATGAAGGGAAGACTGATAAAGTTGATGAAAAGGGAGAAAGTACTGCTCAGCAACAAAGTACTGATAGGCAAGATGAAGGTACTGACATGCCAAAAGTTAGTACCGCCAGAACAAAACTTAGTACCGACAAGGTTGAAGAAGGTACTGCTGAGCCAGAACCAAGAGAAAGTACTTCTTCAGCAGCTCAAACAACTCCAACACCTACTCCAACAACCTTTGGAGATGATGAAACAATTGCTCAAGTTCTTCTAAACATGAGTCAAGCTAAAGCAGTTTCAAAAGAAAAGGAAAAAGGAGTAGAAATTAGAAATGCTGAAAATGCTGAGAGACCAAGGACCACTTCAACAAGATCAGTATTAACATTGAAGCCTCTTCCCAAGATTGATCCAAATGATAAAGGCAAAAAGAGGATTGAAGAAGATGAGGAATCTGATACTGAATCTGAAGAAATTACTAAAGCTAAAAAGAAGTTTGATCAGATTGCTCATGATGAAGAGGTGGCTAGAAAAATCTAACTATTGTCTAGATAGAAAAGCCAATTTGCTTGACGGACAAGAAAAATTCAAGCTGTACGGGTATTTGATGATGGTGTAATTTTATACCACTTTTTCAGGGTCACTTTAAACCCATAAATCGTGCATTTATGCCACAAAATGGTACTTAACTAATTCATTTTCTGGTATTTAGCATTTGAAGGCATTTTTGAAGGAAATACACGTGACTTGGGCTCACTTGGAGAAGAATCCGGTCAAGACTACGGAATAACCAACATCTATCTGATTTGTTATCAGCGATGAGACGGGTCACAAGTTACACGTGTTGCAACATCAGAATCATCCCTGTCGGTGGGCACATGGATTCACGATGGCTTAGCCTCGCATGACCCCTGCCTAAGATCTAGAATATTCTCTTTCATGACGGCGTCACGATTAAAACGCGACGCCATCACAGCGATTTATCTATATATACAAATCTGTTTTGGGGTTTTATGTGTGTAACTTTATAGTAAAAAAGGGAGATGAACCCTAGTTCATTTGGCAGCTTATTAGGATGATTTTAGGGCTTTAAAACTCTATTGTACCTCCTTCAATTCAAGTTTTAATCAAGTAAGATTATCTTAATATTCTTATGTCTTGTTGTTTAATATTTATTGTTTCTTTCCTTATCTTTAACTGCTTGGCTAAACTTCTATTGGCGTTATTTATGATTTTACTGAAACTAGAATGTATTTCTTAGTGTGTTGCTTCTTGTGATGAATATGCATGTTATGGCTTTAGAAAACCTGCTTTTGTCTGTATCGCTGGTTGATAATGTTAGAGGAAACATGATTGTGTAGAAAGGATACCATAGGGTAACAGTCTTCATACTACCTTGCCACTTTTTGGTTGCTCCTATTTATAAATATATTTCAAATGCAATTAATTGTATCCGTGGGGGCTTGTAAATAGTCTTCATACATACCTTACTTGTGTTTGTTGCCTATAACTTGGAATACTAAAATAGAGGACTGGTTTCGTGCCCAATCTGTTTCACTCCTGACTTAGGTGATATTTACATAGATCATCACTGTGTGATAAAGTAACTAAACTAGGGAGATGCAATATAGGGTGTAATACATGATTAATGAATTACAATTCTTTTTATTATATTGTTATTTGCATATGTTCAATTCTATACATGTTTCTATACGCGTTATCGATGCTTTTATATATATAAACCGGTTGAATATATAAAATTTTTGGTATAGAATTAGGGGGGGGGGGGGGGGGGGGGGGGGGGGGTGTGGGGGGGGGGGGGGGGGGGGGGGGGGGGGGGGGGTGGGGGGGGGTGGGGGGGGGGGGGGGGGGGTGGGGGGGGTTGGGGGGGGGTGGGTGGGTGGCGGTGCGGGTGGGTGGGGAGGTGGGAGGGGGGGGGGGGCGGGGGGGGGGGGGGGGGGGGTGGGGGGGGGGGTGGGGGGGGGAGGGGGGGAGGGGGGGGGTGGAGGGGGGGGGGGGGGGGGGGGGGGTGGGGTGGGGGGGGGGGGGGGGGGGGGGGGTTGGTTTTGGGGTGGGTTGGGGGGGGGGGGGGGGGGGGGGGGGGGGGGAGGGGGGTGGGGGGGGGGGGGGGGGGGGGTGGGAGGGGGGGTGGGGGGGGTTTGGGGGGGGGGGAGGGGGGGAGGGTGGGGGGGGGTGGGGGGGGGGGGGGGGGGGGGGGGGTGGAGTATATTTGTCATTGTAGGTTCTTTGGAATGTGTTTGTGGAAGAAAACGGAGGGGGGTAGAAAACACTAAGATTTTAAGCTTTATTGAAGAAATAACTCAAGCTTGATATGCTTCACGACCACCCTGCGCATTGGTGTTGGCCATAACTCGCGTCCATACGAACCTCCGTTTTAGTTGATTCAAGCGGCACAAAAGAGATTCAACTATCTACTACTTTGGATAAAGGCCATCTGCTGTTTCCAACACAAAGTGCGGCCTCACTTTGAAATAAGTGTGCACACTTTTTCCATCTGAACAATAAATTAAAGATAATTATTTGCAATTAAATCCCAAGTAGATTAACACCCGAAGTTGCTACACACTTTTATGCAAGTGGGGTGCACTTTGGCCCCGAAAAAGCCTATATAAAGCCTTCTATGCCTCTCATATATCACACATCTCACACACAAACTTCTATCTTACACACACAATCTTTGTAGCCTTTGGAGAGGAGGAAGGAGTGGTGAGGATCCTTATGATCCAATGATCCAAACACCCCTCTAAACCGTAATGCTACCACCACTCTCTACCATAAACCACTACTAAAACACATATTTCTAGAAGTTCTACACCATATTTAGATCATATACCAATCCTCTTTCTATAACCTTAAACTTATCACTTGATTCTTGGAGGATCGCACCATTTGGTTGTTATTGTGCGGATTTCCAGAAGTTACATAGTATATTCTGGGTTATCTTAGTAGCATTTGGTTGTTGGTTGATCATGGAACTACTAGTTTTGGGTTGATGGTTGTTGTAGTCAAAATATTGGTATTGTTACTTTGCTTCTTATATGTGAAACATGAATAATATTTGGATGATTTTGCTATGATTTATGAATATACATGTTTATGAATTCGATGTTATTTTACTTGGATCATTGTTTATTTTTTCATATATCTTGCAATTGAAATAGGACGAAAGGTTTAATTCTTGATTCTATTTTGAATTCATATTGGCACATATGAATCAATATCATGCTTGTGAGAATTATGTGGTAAATTGATAAATAAACCAAGTAGAATAATGTTTAAGACCTTTCCTTATGTTGACCGACCGGGTTGGGAGGAATTCATATATATGCATATTTGATATAAACCACTCTTAATGCACTAGTGATATTGGTAGTATATAGGCCGAAAGGATTCTATGTTTTCAATTGGTAGATATGCTTGTTTTATGATTACCCATCATATTTGACTTGTATGTTTGTTTATATTAAGTCTTGCTCTATCCTATATCTATTAGTTTGTTGGATCATGTCTTGTTTCTTGCTTACTTTTTACACACGTTTTTGCGCTATTTGATCTATGACAATCAATTTAAGCTTTGTTACTTGTTAACAAATCTGTGATTTGCTCACAAATCCGTGGAGGACCTGGACTTACCCAATGCTTTATTCACAAAATTGAATCGCGGTATATTTTACCCGAATGTTGTGTTTTTGGTCACAATGTATTTCTAGTTTTTTATAAATTTAAAAGCTTGTAAAAACACACACATCAGTTTCATCATTAGCGTAGTTTTATTATTTACCGTTTAATAGCCGTAAAACTAACCCAATCCTCACTCAAACATATGAATTTACATGCTTTCTATAATTATAAAAAACACAAAATAATCTTCTCTCAACACCCTAGGAATTCAGTTTAGACCATGATCAAGCTTCCAAACCTATTCCCTAGAGAACGATAAAACAACCCAGAGTCTTGCCTATACTACTACTACAACGGTTAGGTACTTTGCCTAGGGAGTTGTAAAACTTCTTGTCGAAGTCCCTTACGACAACCACATCAATTTATATGTCTTAGCAAGAAGACATAACAAGTATTTAACTAAATTAAAAATGAGCGCCGACTCATGGCCTCAAAATTTCAAGTTAATTTCAAACTTCACGTTTATGTCTTTCCAAGAAAACATAATCATGTAATGTACCTTTTTATCTTGACATATTTTCTTGATAGGGCTACATACATTAAATGTGTAGGAGTCCTAGTAAAATAATAGTTTTCTTACTTTGCAGTCAAGAAAAACTATTATTCATATTGTTTTAAGTTGTTCCTTGCACACAATTAAGATTTCTCCCACTTGTGCAATGTACAACCTCATGCATAAAACAACACTACACTAGTTAGTTAGTCTGTATCGATAATATAGTAGTGTCACAGATAGAATATGAATTAAGTCAAGCTCAAAACATATTTGCATAGCTAGTGTATAGAGAACTCCATTGATTAATAAGGAATCATGCATAACTATCTTGTAGATAACATTAAACGAAAGCGACATCTCAAAGACAACAAGTTATCAAAGATAATACACGGTGATTCTTTATTAAATGAATATGTTTCACACATAGAAAGTAATTTATTATTTCAAGCCAAGCCAGAAATAAAGTGAGGTGCCTATAAGGTAAACAACTCCTAACTCTCACTAAAATTGAAAACATTGCAAGTATGTCATTTTTGTTTATAAAACTGCCATGCTCCCACTAGCACTCTCGACAAAATTAGAGTGGTTCCCTTCACTTAGGAAACATGAATAGAATTATGCACATCTTTCAATTTCCCATTGATTGACTACACATTTTTTGCTAATGTGTGTGCATGATAGTAAGCAAGTACTTAGATATCTAAGGAAGTGTGTTCAAGTTCTATAGATCATGGACTAGCCATCTAATTTATTTATTAACTTGAAAAATTGGCATGCAATTCTTTTTTTATTCGCCTACTTTACCACAAGGGTGTGTAGCACCTTTTACCGGGTTAAGGAAACAGCTATAGACACGAGTTCTCTAGTTATCACCTTTTACAGCTTCTGCGGTGATATTTCCGTCTTCCAATCAAACCTCATTATTATGTCTTGATTACAACAAAATATTTTATTTTTGGTAGTTATAGACACAAGTTCTCTAGTTATCCGAGTTTCTTATCATGATTCAAAGATTTCAAAACTGAATAAGGGTATTGAAGCCATCTTGAAAGAATAAGAAGTGCAATTTAATTTAACATGTAAGTTTGATATGAGTTCGATTTAGAATTAAGGATAATTCCATCGTTCCTATTATAACTTTTCCGCAAGTAAAAAAATATAGAAATTAGTCTCTTTTTCATAAGGAAAATAGACATGGTTTATCTTTCACAAGTAAGGATAAACCTTTGTTTACAGTATACGTTGCATTAATACATTAAAAGAACTTGCAAAGTCCAATATTAGTATTTTTGATAATATGATCTCTTAAAAAATTAACTACCCACGTTTATATAAATAAACAATTAATTTTAACAAGAGTTTAAGATCCAACTTGCAATTCCACAATCACATCAGTTGATCTGCTAGTAATGGTGAACTCAAAAGGTAATCAACGGGTGATAATTGCCTACATGTGCAACTCTTAGTGCATATGGGGCCCACGACATCATAATCCAGAATTATAATGTCAAGATCAAGACAATATTATCCAGAATAACATTGTCAAGTTGGCATGTTTCACCCGATCGTATGCCTCGGGTTAAGTTCTCACCATCTTAACTCGATTTAAGTCGTCCAATTAAGAACATGTGTAAAATCGCACCAGGTCTCACGCATAGTGAATAAAACACCTTGGGATTTGTAATTCACCTACTTCTCAAGCAGTGTAAAAAACAATATGCAAGTGTTCTTACAAATTGGATGGCAAATGACTTAATTTAATATGAGTATAAGTTATTTTGATAAAACAAGTGTACCAAAAACGTGTACAAGGAAGCATGCATACATCCTTGTAACACTAATATTTTTTTTAAACATTTTCCATCTTTGTTTTAATTTCTATGTATTAAAAACATCCTTTTATTTTATAATCCACAAGTGATCTATAAAATTAGGGTTAACACATTTACAATATTTAAGTATAAGTAATTATACTACTACGAGATAAGGTTAAATCCCCATGAGAAATAATCAAACCCTAGATAGATACTCGCAAGGGATTTATTCCATCATTAGTAAAATTACAACACACTTTTATTATTGTTAAATCATTGACGTAAAAATGTTGTACTTGCTTTGTTCCATCGCGGGATCCTTTTCGGGAACCACTAAACCCATGCGTTATAAAACGTTGCAAGAAACGACAATTTTACATATATATTGCATCTCAATCTAGCAAAGTGTACATATCAATATATATACAATAAGCATAATGAACGAATGCTTTTGGTCCATATTAACTGTCAAAAATCATTTTTGCATATATATATAAAAAACGCCACATATATAAATAAGTAAAACCAACTCGAACAATTAATCATACTAAAACACGTTAACATTTAATGCACATAAACAACCAAAATACGCAAACCAAACACCAAAATAAGACCCCAACATGTTAGAACACGTGGTACACATACATCAATTACTCGATTGCAAAGGTCATTTAACTTGGTATATTACAAAGAAAACTGCAAAGCCTGATTAGTAGAATTTCTGACTTCTGACACGATTAGACAAGGAAAAAGTTTTCCCCACTTTTTGCACTAAACAGAAAAGTTTTAGGTAATTGAGTTGTGAACTCTCAAAAAAATTTCGTGGTCCAATTCCTAAAGGGTAGTCGGGAAATCAGTTTTTAGTGGACGAAGGTCAAGCGATCAACACTAAAAAACAACCAATCATGCAAGCAAATTCAAAGCGTATCAAGGTTTTAAGCATCAAATAAGCATACCACATTAACAAGAATGCATAATAGACATATTAAGCTTAATGAACCATGGTTTACATGCATGTAAACACTTGGTTAACAATTTAAATGAATAAATAAGCAACAATAAGTCAATAAACACGATGTATAAACCAAGTAACATAATAAGCGTGTATAAGAGCATTAGGTATCATGAAGAGATACATCTCTTTATTTTGGACCCACAGGCTGCCACATCAGCATCTCACTCCCACTTAAAAATACTTTTTCACTCATAACATACCCTTATCTCCTCATTTTGGCCCCACCACTTATAATTTTAATTTTTTTTTAATTTTCCAAAACAAATAAATTTTATTTCCTTCAAATACCAACATCATATTTAAACATTACCAAACATTATTAAAAAAATCAAAAAACACATTTTTAGTAAAACAAAATTAAAAAAATATATACACAAACCTTATCTACTTCTTCTTCTTCACCACACACTGCATCTTCTTCATAAACACACACACACACACATTGCACCTACACACACTCACACACAACCCATTTTTATAAATCAAAGAAAAAAAGAAAAGAAAAGGCAACGGATACATTTTTTGTCTTCTTCTAACTCGTTTCCACGGCGAGATACAGAAAAAATCCAAACAACGAGCACTTTTGGTATGGTGGCGAGTGGTGGCGAGGTGCCACGTCAAAAACGGCGAGCCCCATCGCCACAATACCGTATGCTCTAAGCATGTAAAAACACGAACCATATCTATTTTTCTAGATTTTAAGTGACCCTTAGGAGTCTTTGTATTCATAGAATTATAACCCTAAAGGGGTCACATATAAAAAGCAAGAAAAATATTACAAATATGCGTTTTAAAGCATTTTTACACTTTTTTATATAATTATATAGCTATATGAGCGGCTTATGATGACACTGTTGGAATTAGTGATCTAATACCCTATTATTACACTAATAATATATGAGCTACGTAGAGCAAATTAAACACATATAGCATATATAATTAACATAAATAAACAAAAGGAAATCGCGTACCTTTTAACAAAATAAGCTATCGAACAACGGAGCTAATATTTCACGTATGTGTGATCATTGAGAAGCACGAAACCCAACTGAGTTACCAAAGTAGGCAATCTCTACATCTATCCACACTACACGTCTACCAATGCTACCCGAATGCTAGTTCACCGACTAACGATAATCGAAAACCACGTTCCCGATATACTAGAAAACCAAGTCTCAAAATCCTTTACAAGGGGATCTCAAAATACGGCTCACAGGAGAGAATGAAGAGAAGAACATGATGATTTGAATGAGAAAAACCCATGAGTATTTATAATGAAAGATTAGGGAAACTTAGATTAGAGAAAAAGCTACATAATCTTATCACAAATACCCTCTCCATTCTTACACCTTTAGGCCGGCCCCCATGTAGCACAAAACACCCCCTCAAGTTTGATATTTTATCTATTTAATTACTTATGTACATTTACATAATAATTAGAGGGTTAACAGTTAATTATTCCTAACAAACATAATTAACGACCGTTAAGTATAATCGTTAGGTTATTAATATATATAATAAATATACACTTATATTATTATATTTACTAATAAAGTAGCATCTATGTGTATAAGTGTGTGACCCCCATACGCTCACGTATTTTTAGCCGTATAAATACTTGTATGACATGGGCACTTCCCAACAAGAACTAGCATCGGGTGATATACCATGAAGTGTAGTTTGGATACACATAGAGGTAACCTAATTTGGTTACTCTAAGGGTTTCATGGTGTCTAATGATTCAATGGGGAATCTGGTTTGGTGATTAGATCAGTTAGTTCCATCCGCTCACGCTTCAAGAGGTAATAAACATCGTTAGGTTTGTGCCTGTGTGTGTGTTTTTTGGCATGAAAAACACACCGTTTTGTTTATGTCTGTGTGTGTTTTTTTTGTTAATATGAAAGAGAAAAGGAGAAGAAAACACGTACCCCAACACGTGTATGTAAAAAAGGGAAGCCGGGTTGGAATAACATTTAATGAAACAGGGTCGGTTCTCAACCGGGTTTTCAGGTGGTTTTCAGGCGGGTCTAAGTTCTGGCGGGTTTTTTCATTTAATACTATTTAATGACATAGGCTGGCTTTTAATAAAGTTTATAATTATTAAAAAAACCATTATAGATATTATTTCTCGATTAAACGTTCGGTTAAATTTTAATGGGCCAATTATATTTATATCCTTACTAAAGTTCAATATTACATCAATGTTCTTCTCACTTTTGTAATTACGTCAATATCCTTCTTAAACTTTTCTAATTACATCAATATCCTTCACAAACTTTTAAATTCTTATATAAATATTCAAAAATTAATATGTTCTTTCATTAGTCGAAGGATAGAAAGTATATATGAACAAATAAATATATAGAACAATATGTTCTATAATATATAAATCATAACTTTTGTAATTATATTATCATGTTCTTTCATCAATCAAGACAAAAAATATATGTGAATAATATAATTATGATGAATATTAGAGATAAATAATAGTTTTAGAATTTAAAATCAATATAATTATAATTTAATTGATTTTTAGATATATATGAAAATTTAAAAGTTTGAAAGAGATATTGATGTAATTATAAATGTTTGAAAAGGACATTGATGTAATTATAAAGGTGGGAATGATATATATAGGCAAATTCTTGATGGACCATTTATACTTAATGAGGTTTTGCAGTGGTGTAAGTTGAAGAAAAAACATTTATTTATTCTAAAAATTAACTTTGAAAAGGCTTATAATTCTGTTCGGTGGGATTACCTTGATGATGTCTTAAGAAAATTTAGTTTTGGTGAAAAATAGTGTGGTTGGATTCAAGAATGTCTTCGATCTTCTTGGGGATCGGTTTTAGTGAATGGAAGCCCTACGAAGGAATTTCAGTTTTTTAAGGGCCTTAAACAAGGTGGTCCTCTTTCTCCGTTTATTTTTATTTTGGTTATGGAGAGTCTTCACATTTCTTTTAAAAGAGTTGTGGATGCGGGCATGTTTAATGGCATTGTGCTTAATTCGGTTATGCATCTTTCTCATATGTTCTATGCGGACGATGCGGTGTTTATGGGGCAATGGAGTACTAAGAATATTGATACGATTATATATGTGTTGAAATGTTTTCATCGTGCTTCAGGTCTTAGTATTAATTTAAGCAAGAGTAAGTTATTGGGTGTTGTGGTGAGTGAAGATAGGGTGGTGCAAGCTGCAAATAGAATTGGTTGTGGTGTCCTTAAGGCTCCTTTTGCTTATTTAGGTTCGAAAGTTGGGGGAAATATGTCTCGGATTAAATCTTGGGATGAGATTGTGGATAAAATGGTAGATCGTCTTTCAAAATGGAAGATGAAAACATTATCGATAGGTGGTCGTTTAACCCTTCTCAAGGCGGTTCTAGGATCCATGCCTATTTATCATATGTCTATATTCAAGGTGCCAATGAAAGTCCTTCAACGCATGGAATCAATTCGAAGTCGGTTTTTTAGTGGTGTCGATTTAAATAGTAAAAAATCGATATGGGTGAAATGGAGTAAGGTTTTGTGTTCTAAAGAGAAAGGTGGCCTTGGTGTTTCTAGTTTATATGCGCTTAATAGAGCTCTTATGTGTAAATGGGTTTGGCGGTTTACAACTCAAAAGAACTTGTTATGGACTAGGGTTATTAAAGCTATTCATGGCGAAGATGGGAAAAATGGTAGCGGATTCAAGGTTGGTTACAAGTCCATTTGGCGAAGCATTCTCCAGGAGGTGGAAACATTGAAGATAAAAGGTATACACTTAAATAATTTTATGCAGAAAAAGCTTGGCAATGGTGCGGATACTTATTTTTGGGAGGATTTGTGGCATGGAGACATGGTTTTGAAACAAAGATATCCTAGGCTTTATGCGCTGGAAGTGAAGAAGACTGTCGATGTGGCTTCTAAACTGTCACAGGAGAACTTGACCTGGTCTTTTCGTCGTGCTCCTAGAAGCGGAGTGGAACAAGATCAGTTGACGGATTTGACGACTTACGTGGAAGGTGTTGTTCTTGGTGTCACGCCTGATAGGTGGTATTGGACGCTTGATGGTTCGGGTGAGTTCTCGGTAGCTTCGGCTAGAAAGGTTATTGATGATAACAGGTTTCCGGAAGTGTCTACTCAAACTCGATGGATAAAAGCGGTGCCAATCAAGGTTAACATTCATGCGTGGAAGGTGAGAATGGATTGTTTGCCTACCCGTCTTAATATATCCCGGAGAGGTATAGATATTCCGTCTATTCTTTGTCCCGTTTGTGGTAGCGTCACGGAATCGTCAAGTCATTTATTTTTTGATTGCCTTGTTGCGAAAGATAATTTTCGCAAGATTTGCCGTTGGTGGGAGGTGGATTTCATGGAAGTGCATACGTTCGATGAATGGGTTTCTTGGATCGTAAATCTTCGGATTCCTATCAAGCATAAAAGGTTGTTAGAAGGGGTGTGTTTTGGGTTGTGGTGGCTAATTTGGGCTTATCGTAATAAGTGTGTCTTTGGTGTGGTTTCTCCTTCTAAGGCGGATATTTTTGATGATGTTGTGTCGTATTCTTTTTATTGGAGTCGGTTTAGATGTAATGTGTCGTTTAGTTGGGTTGATTGGCTAAAAAATCCTCATCTTGTAACTTTGTAATTTTTCTAGCTTCTTGCTAGTTTTTTAATAAAATGCTGTTAAAAAAATATCAGTTTGAAAAGAAACTCATCATGGTTTCAACATCAACTGATTCAATAAGCTGTTTTAAAAATCGTTTATATATCTGTAACACCAAATTTGTTAAATAAAATTTTGTTTAGATAAAAATGATTTTTCACTTCGACAACCCTACTTACAAACTCTTGTGATGCCTCCCTTTTCCATATGCATCTCTTCCTTGCCTCACCTTCCTTGACTTGCGTTCGAAGCTTTTGATACGATCAAATTAATTTAATCGATCATAGATATGTGCAAACAAAACAAAATCATGGATATGTGGGCGATCTTTCCTAACCGATCTCAATAACTACTACCATCTTGCTAATCGATCATAGACAAGCCTGAAATAGTGAGATCATTCCTTTGTGATTGATTTCCTTATCGAGTTATTTTCCTGATTTGATGATCAGGATCTATAGGGTAGTTGTTTTCGATTTAGGGTTTGCTTCTTTGTCGTTTTCCCTTTTTTTGTTTTTTTTCAATTAAATTTCCAATAAAAAACCTAATCCTAATTCCTTTCAATTCCAAAACCCTAACCCCTCGTTTTTATGTTTTTTTGCTGTGATTTTTCAAATTGGTGATATCTTCTTTGTTTTGATTCAAATGGGTTCTAAGAGAACTAAGGAGGATGATGTGCTGAAGATCTCCACGTCCGTGTTTGTGACTAATTTTCTTGAGCAAGCGAGTACTAAGAATCTATGGAATGCGTGTAAAAAATATGAGCATGTGGTTGATGCATTTATTCCTAACAAAAGATCAAAGGCTGGTAAGAGATTCGGATTTGTGCGTTTTATTAAAGTTTTTGATGTGGAGCGTTTTGGTAATTTAATGTATGTGTGGATTGGTAGACATAGAATTCATGCTAATGTGCTAGATTCCATAGGCCTAAGGGTTCTTTTTTTTTTTTTTATACTAGCAGTCATCAACATGCTATGAAAGGAAAGATCAGCGACTCTTAATTAGGAATATATGGAAAATAGCATAGGGATGATGTATGTTCTATTGCGTATGTGAGTAAAAATCAGAGCCATTCGGTATTGGGGAGATTGTTAGCATGCCCAGTATTGTTTTAGATGATTATTGCGTTAAAACCCCCCCCCCAGGATACTCATGTGTTTTAAGGGGAAGGTGTAGAGGTTGGAGTGTTAGAAAAATCATATAAGTGGCATTGGGGATGATGGCTTCACCTGATATTGATTTAGATTACATGGGTGGTTTGTGGGTTATGATTGCATTTTATCTCGGTGGAAGGCAAAGGAGAGTTTTTGTTATCTAAGAGTATGTTGTGGTTCTCTCAACTAATCAAGCGTCAGTGAATTCATTAACTGTTGAACGAGTTACTATGGTGGCAATTGAGGGATTCTTTAAACGTGGGATGAAAATACTTATTTCGAATTGCATCAAAGTGGGGAACCTTGTTAAATGTGGAGAACTTGGAGAAAGAAAATTACCATTGCAAAAGACTTTGTGTTCTCACTAAGAGTATGTCTCACATATTTGAATCATTTAAAATTAATTATAAAGGTAAGACGCATTGGGTGCGAGCCATAGAGATTTCGGGTTGGACTCTAGATTTGGATGATCAAAATGATGAGGAAAGTGACTCAGAAGATGAAGAATGTGAAGAAGTTTTTAAGAAGGATTTCGGTGAGAGTGATGAGGAGGTATAAGGGGAAAATGATGTTAGTAGGGTATCTGATACAGAGGTTGAGGAGGAGAATCCAAAATCCAAGGATGGTGTTGTTTCTAGTGAGCAAAATGGTAAACAATCAGAAGACCCGTTTAATATTTATTCTCTCCTTAATAAAGATAAGATGAAGAATAATAAGGAGGCGAGCACAAAAGAGAGTTTGGAGTACCCTCCTGGTTTTACACCAAGAGAGAATGATGTTGAAAATGTTGAGATGGATAATCAGAAGGATAATTGTGATGGTGAATTCGGGATGTCAAAACATTATTTATAATGAAGTGAATTTTAGCTGGGGTTCTAACACGTATAAAAAGCAGGTGGGGAATCTATGGACTCAGATCATTGTAGAGAGTCTGAAGGTTCTCGGAAAGGTGGTTCTATATTAATGTTGATGGATGAATTGGTTAAGGTGGGACAAACTATGGGGTATAATATGGACGGGTGTATGAAGAATATTGAAGAGATCATTGAATCGCAAGGAGTGGATGGTGTTTTTCGATGAATATGTTGTCTTTAAATATCCAAGGTCTTAACCCAAAGGCTAAAAAAGATTGGGTAAAGGAGTTGTGTGTCTCTAACAAGGTGAATTTTCTTACGTTGCAAGAAACTAAAATGGAGTCTATTGATTTTGTTTGAAATCAAACGATGTTGGGGTAACTTGCGTTTGATTTATGTGGCATAGTGCATCGGTTGGGTAATCAGGTGGGCTTTATGTGTTGGGATCCTTATGCCGTTTAGAAACTTAAATTCAACGGTTTCAATTTATTTTGTATTGATTCGAATATTGGGTGTCTAATGGCAAATTACTTCTTATGATTTCGGTGTATGCCCCGCAAGAGTTGTCAGAAAAGAAAAGTCTATGGGTATTATTTATGTAAGTCATTGATAATTAGAAATGGTTCACTGATTATCATGGTGATTTTATTGAGGTCTATAAAAATGAGAGTTGGGAACTTTTTTCAACATGCATGGGGCGAATGCTTTTAACTATTTTATCTCAATGGCGGAATTTTAGAGGTGGTTCCACTTGGTGGATGTTCTTGTATCCATGGACGTCAAGATCTGCTTCAATGTTGAGTAAGCTTGATAGTTCCTTCATGTACGAAAGCTACTGAGTGAGTGTCCTAATTTAAAGCCATCACCCTAGATAGATTTTTATCAGACCACCATCCTATATTATTACGTGAATCTACTCATGACTATGGACCTATTCCGTTTCGGTTTTTTCATTATTGGCTGGAAATGGAGGGTTTTGAGAACTTTGTTAATGAGGTGTGGCATGAAGCTCCGGTGGATAATTCTAATGCTATGATCAACATGATGAATAAGTTGAAATATCTAAAAAAGAAGATACATGTTTGGAATGGTATGAGACAAAGTCCGAAAACTCAAAAGCATGTGCTGAAATAGGAGCTCTCTGATTTGGAGATGATCATTGACAAATGAGATGCGTCGTCTGATACTTTGCATAAACGTGCGGAGGTTGTAAAATCGATTCAAGAGGTGGATAAATTGTGTGCAATTGAGGCATCTCAAAAAGCAAAAATCAAAAATCAAATGGGCAATTGAAGGCGACAAGAGCTCAAAATATTACCATGGTATTCTTAATAAGAAACGAAACCAACTTTCTATACGAGGGGTTCTGGTGGAAGGAGATTGGGTGGAAAATCCTAATATGGTTAAAAATGAGTTCCTTAATTATTTCAAGAATCGTTTTGATAGACCTAAATCTGTTCGGCCGATGCTTAATATGGAGTTTCCTCATCATTTGAATTCAATGCAACAACTGGATTTGGAGATGAACGTGTCAAATGAAGGAGATTAAAAAGGCAGGTTTGCGGATTGTGGTGTTGATAATCTACGGGGCCGGATAGGTTTCACATTTGGTTTTTATAAAAGAGTTTTGGAGTTTAATAGAAAAAGATGTGTTGGCGGCGATGAATATTTTTTCATTACTGTCGCATCCAAAAGGGTGATAACTCATCTTTCTTAGAGTTGATTCTGAAGGACTCCCGAAGCAAAAATGGTCGAAGGATTTAGACCGATTAGTCTTTTGGGATGCCTTTATTAAATAATTGCCATAATTTTGGCGAATCGTCTTGGGGTGGTGCTTGAACTATTGTTAATGAGGTGCAATCGGTTTTGTTGCGGATAGGCAAATTCTTGCGGAACATTTATACTTAATGAGGTTTTGCAGTGGTGTAAGTTGAAGAAAAAACATTCATTTATTCTAAAAATTGACTTTGAAAAGGCTTACGATTCTGTTCGGTGGGATTACCTTGATGATGTCTTAAGAAAATTTGGTTTTGGTGAAAAATGGTGTGGTTGGATTCAAGAATGTCTTCGATCTTCTTGGGGATCGGTTTTAGTGAATGGAAGCCCTATGGAGGAATTTCAGTTTTTTAAGGGCCTTAAACAAGGTGATCCTCTTTCTCCGTTTATTTTTATTTTGGTTATGGAGAGTCTTCACATTTCTTTTAAAAGAGTTGTGGATGCGGGCATGTTTAACGGCATTGTGCTTAATTCGGTTATGCATCTTTCTCATATGTTCTATGCGGACGATGCGGTGTTTATGGGGCAATGGAAAGTTAAGAATACTGATACGATTATATATGTGTTGAAATGTTTTCATCGTGCTTCAGGTCTTAGTATTAAGTTAGCTAGAGATATAGGTTATTGGGTGTTGTGGTGAGTGAGATTGGGTGGTGCAAGAGCAAATTAGAATTGATTGTGGTGTCCTTAAGGCTCCTTTTGCTTATTTAGGTTTGAAAGTTAGGGGAAATATGTCTCGGATTAAATCTTGGGATGAGATTGTGGATAAAATGGTAGATCGTCTTTCAAAATGGACGATGAAAACATTATCGATAGGTGATCGTTTAACCCTTCTCAAGGTGGTTCTAGGATCCATGCCTATTTATCATATGTCTATATTCAAGGCGCCAATGAAGTCCTTCATCGCATGGAACATTTCGAGTCGGTTTTTTAGTGGCAGTCGATTTAAATAGTAAAAAATCGATATGGTGAAAAGGAGTAAAGGTTTTGTGTTCTAAAGAGAAGGTTGGCCTTGGTGTTTCTAGTTTTTATGGGCTTTAATAGAGATCTTATGTGTAAATGAGTTGGCGGTTTACATACTCACAGAACTTGTTATGGACTAGGGTTATTAAAGCTATTCATGGCGAAGATGGGAAAAATGGTAGCGGATTCAAGGTTGGTTACAAGTCCATTTGGCGAAGCATTCTCCAGGTGTGGAAACATGAAGTTAAAATGTAGTAACTTAAATAATTTTATGCAGAATAAAAGCTTGCATGGTGCGGATACTTATTTTTGGGAGGATTTATGGCATGGAGACATGGTTTGTAATACAAGATATCATAGGCCTTATGCGGCGGAAGTAAAGAAGATTGTACGATGTGGCTTCTATATTGTCACAGGAGAACTTGACTGGTCTTTTTCATAGTGCCATCACTAGAAGCGGAGTGGAACAAGATCAGTTGACGGATTTGACGACTTACGTGGAAGGTGTTGTTCTTGGTGTCACGCCTGATACGGTGGTATTGGATCGCTTGATGGTTCGGCGGTGATTTCTCGGTAGCTTCGGCTAGATAGTTATTAAATGATAACAGGTTTCGGAAGTGTCTACTCAAACTCGATGGATAAAAGCGGTGCCAATCAAGGTTAACATTCATGCGTGGAAGGTGAGAATGGATTGTTTGCCTACCCGTCTTAATATATCCCGGAGAGGTATAGATATTCCGTCTATTCTTTGTCCCGTTTGTGGTAGCGTCACAGAATCGTCAAGTCATTTATTTTTTGATTGCCTTGTTGCGAAAGATAATTTTCGCAAGATTTGCCGTTGGTGGGAGGTGGATTTCATGGAAGTGCATACGTTCGATGAATGGGTTTCTTGGATCGTAAATCTTCGGATTCCTATCAAGCATAAAAGGTTGTTAGAAGGGGTGTGTTTTGGGTTGTGGTGGCTAATTTGGGCTTATCGTAATAAGTGTGTCTTTGGTGTGGTTTCTCCTTCTAAGGCGGTTATTTTTGATGATGTTGTGTCGTATTCTTTTTATTGGAGTCGGTTTAGATGTAATGTGTCGTTTAGTTGGGTTGATTGGCTAAAAAATCCTCATCTTGTAACTTTGTAATTCTTCTAGGCTTCTTTGCATTGTTTTTTAATAAAATGATTTCATAAAAAAAATGCAAAGCACCTTTAATGATTATGACTTTACAAATGATTTGTTGTTTAACAAGTCATTGTAAAAAGCTATTCAAAAAGTTGTGAATGCAATGGGAAAAACACACTCAAAAATCCTCATCTTGTAACTTTGTAATTCTTCTAGCTTCTTGCTAGTTTTTTTAATAAAGTGTGTTAGGAAATATATTGTATAGCCGGACTTAATACTGTTAGTATTAAAGTTATTGTCTGTTGTATATAGTTAGTACTGATAAGGATAGTTAGTACTGTTAATTATATAAGTTAAGTCTGGTAAAGCAAGTTAAGTCTGCCAGCTTTAACTTAGGTCTGGCAGTATTAAAGTTAATACTGTTTTGTCAAATAGTTAAGTCTGGTTGTAATTATAGTAATAGTTATCTCTTAGCGTTGATCTAGGAAGAGATAAGCATTATCTCTTAACGCGTTTAGGGTTCCTTAAGCTTATAAAAGGAACGTAGTATAGTATTGTAAAACACATCGGTTGATTGAGCATTCACAATCAAATAGTAATAGTAATAGTATTTGTAGTTTTTGTTTCTTGTGTTCATCTTGGGTTTAGATATGATATTCCGCGTCAATATTTATATTCTTGTTATCGTCTATCATACGTTTTTTGGATTTATCTAAAGGACTACTAAGTCGTGTAAGGCTCATTTAGGATACTGTTGTTAAGGACCTTAAAGTGGCTATCAGGCACCAAAAAAGGTACTTTACACAAGTTGAACAAAGATCAAAACCTGTATTCTCAAATTAAGTAGTCATGTCTGACAACGATGATATTTCTCTCTTCATGATGTGAGGAACCTTTCTCTTAATGAATGATGATCTTGGCTGGATCCTGTACCAGATCCAACAACAAAGGAGATGCTCCTGCTAAACCACCACAAATAATCACCACAAATACACTTTCAAATATCAAACTGCCTGTCCTTCAAAAGGATGATTATGATACGTGGGCTATGGAGATGGAACATTATCTTGAGTATATAGATAATGAGGTTTGGAAAGTAATTCAGAATGGAAACTCGAAGAAGCGTGTCACCAAAGGCAAGGATGTTGTTACAGGATACATCTCCAAACCACCACAGGCAGAAACGGTTGCTGATGAAAAGAAAGGAATGCTAGAACATTACTGCTTAATGACTGTTCAATAGATCATTATAGACGTTTTCATGGGTATGGATGATGCCAAGAGATATGGCAGCTATCAAGACAAGGTTTGGTGGATATGCAAACTCAAAGAAATGACAAAAGCCTGTTTTAAAACAAATAGTTTGAAGCATTTAATATATTTCTAAGAAAGTTTGGAGAAAGGGTATGATATGGTTTCAAAAAACTTCTATCACGTGGGATGCCCTTGGTGCTTAGTGTGTAGATGAAGATGCAAATCCAAGTTCTTGAGGTCCTTCCTCCTGCGTGGGACAGTTAGCTATGTCATTGAGAAGAAGAAGAATATTGACACACTGTCAATATATCGATTTATACAATAATACTGAGGGTCTTTGATCAAGACATTCAAAAGACATCATCTTCTTCTATCACATCTGACATGTGGCTTTTCTATCACAGCTAAAGCCCTCCCTTTTTATTTTTATATCAAGCAGATAAGCCACATCACACTCAGGAAGTTTTAGTTCTTATATCCACTTCCTCTTCCAAGCAACACCAACTGCTACTCACTGGTCTTGCTGATGAAGTTATCCATCCTTTCTTGCCCACTCAATGCTGTTGATGTGGATTTGATACATGAAGACCTGAATCAAATGATGATCTAGATTTGGAAGAGATGGATATAAATTGGACTAATTGCTATGCACTGCTTCAAGATAAGAAGTTCTATAAGAAGACAGGTAGGAAGGCCAAAGAGAGGATGGAAAAATGCATGTGGCATTTGATAAGGAAAAAGTTGAGTGTTTCAATTGTCACAATACTGGGCATTTTGACCTTGGGAGTGCAAGTTTAAGGTCACAAAGATGGAAGCAGGCTGGAAGATAGTAGAGGTCAAGATCACAAAGCCAGTGAGAAATGAAAAGGAAGCTTTGATGACCATTGATGAAGTAAATCAGTGGTAGAACAGACTACAGATGAGGGAAATCAATCATGATCTAATGGCTTTCATGTGAATAATGAGGTATCAATGTGTTCTAAATGTGTTTAGATTCATATAATGCTCTAAAGCTAAGTTTGGATGAATTACAATCTGAATTTGCGTGACCAATGAAGCTGCCTTAACTGCCCCATAAGTTAGGTCTTAAGAAAGTAGAAGCTCAGATTAAGGCCTCGCCACAAAACAACAAATTTCCTTAAATGAAAAATTACATTTTCAAGCTAATCAAATTTTTGAAAAAGATGAAAAGTTGAAAAAGTATAGAAGAATAGGAATGAAAGCTGTCAAAGATAAAGATGCTTTACAAAAAATTGTTGATTCTTGGTTTGCTTCTTCTAAAAATCTTTGGAAGCTAGTTGATTGTGGGATGAGCTCAACAGTTAAGATAGGTTTAGGATATGGCATCAAATCAAATGCTGAAGTATAGGTTATGAGGGAGAGATCAGTGAGGTATTTTTGCTTTTAGGGAAACCAATGCAGAATTATTTGATATACCACTATACTGACGATACAAACCAGGTAAGAATATTAAAGGTATCCCCCTCATCCTCTTAGTGGTGATTATACCCCTAGGGAACAAGAGGACATAGATGATTCTCTGTATGAGTATGGCAAACATGGACCTCAACCTAAATCTCCTAGTCCTACAGAGTCTAATGCAAGTTCCATTGTTTTCTCCATCTGTCCATCTAATGACAGTGATGGGGAGCTTGGAACTGTGTCTAATGCAAATTCCACTGTTTACTCATCTTGTCAATCCAATGACAGTGATGGGGAACAAGGAACTGTATCTGACCATTCAGTCCATGATGACCCTACCAATATACCTTCTATTGAGCAGGTTACCATAGTCACCCAAAAGACTCAACCACAAGTGCCTAAACCCCAACAAACAGTTGACCCTAGTTGTGCACAGCATGTAAAAACTCCTAGGCAACCAATTAGAACACCAGTGTCTCCTACACCTATTCCTTCAAATAATAGACAAAATTGGAATCATAGAATGGAAAGGGAATTAGGTGCAGGCTATTCTTTTGAAAGAAAATCATGTTTTGTGTGTGGAAGTCTTAGTCACTTGATTAAGGATTGTGACTATTATGAGAAAAAGATGGCAAAGGAAGCTGCTTTTCAAAGCAAAAGGGTAATGCCAATGTTAGGCAAGCTACACCAGCCTGGACTAACTCAAACAGGGTGAATAAAGCAAATCAATTCACTCCCAGACCTGTACAACTAAATAACATTAGACCAAATTTTAGTACTGCTAGCAGAACTATTAAAACTGGTAGGGTAAATGTTAATACTCGGCAAGCTAATGTTAGTTCTGGTCGTTGACATGTTAGTTCTGGCACTAATATTAAGTCTGGTAGTTCTAGATTTAATACTGGCAAGCAACATGTTAATTCTGGTAGCATGTATGTTAATTCTGGTACTACAAATAAGTCTGGTAGTTCATAGATTATACTGGCACACACAAATGCTAATTTTGGTAGATGTGCATGTTTATTAATGCCAGATAACTTACCCAGTATTATCAAAAAACCCGACATCACGGGTGAATTTTAAAGTCCAAAGGACATTGTTGGTCAAAAACAAAGAGCACCTTGAAAATAGACCCTTTACAAAGAATACCTGGCATACAAGTCAAATAATTATGCTGTTAAGGGCACAATGGGTACTGCTGTTAAGACCTCAGCAGGTTGTGTTTGGAGAAAAACAACACCACTCTCCAATACCAATAGTGGACCAACCCCTGATTCAAATGTTCATGTTTCTCAAGGTCCACAAGGCAGACCCAAGCCTGTGAAGGCATGGGTCCCAAAGAGAAACTAATCTCTGTTTGTATGTGCAGGATATCCAATGAAGCGTATGGAGCATAGAGGTAATTTTTGTTAGGTGGATGTTCTGGGCAATGAATGGTACAGGGCCCTCTTGTGATTATCAAGAACTAAACAAAGTAGGTCTGTTACTTTTGGAGGAAGTAAAGGAAGTATAAGTGGTAAAGGTACTATTAGATTAGGAAATTTAGTTTTTGATGATGTGGCTTTTGTGAAAGAACTTGGACATTTTAACTTATTCTCCATATCTCAGATATGTGATAAAAAGCTAAATGTACTTTTTACTGAAAAAGAATGTTTTGTGGTGTCCTCTGACTTCAAGATGGAAGAACTGTTGCAGTTCAAGCTTCAACAAGTATGGGTTTTGGTTGATTTACCCAATGGTGCTAAGGTGATAGGTACTAAATGGGTTTACAGAAACAAGAAGGATGAGAGAGGAGTAGTTGTCAGAAACAAAGCACGGCTAGTGGCTCAAGGTCATAGACAAGAAGAAGGGATTGACTATGATGAGGTTTTTGCACCTGTAGCAAGAATTGAAGCTATCAGGTTGTTTTTGGCCTTTGCCTCATTTATGGGGTTCATAGTCTATCAAATGGATGTTAAAAGTGCTTTTCTGTATGGCACTATTGATGAAGAGGTCTATGTCTCACAACCTCCTGGTTTTGTTGATCCTGATCATCCTACAAAGGTTTATAAGGTGGTCAAAGCTTTGTATGGATTGCACCAAGCCCCTAGAGCTTGGTATGCTACTTTGTCAACATTCCTAGAGAAGCATGGATACAAGAGGGGCACCATTGACAAGACTTTATTCATTAGAAGAAACAAAAAGGATATCATGTTGGTTCAAGTGTATGTTGATGATATCATTTTTGGGTCTACCAACAAGTCTTGGTGTGATGAGTTTGAAGCTTTGATGCAAAGCAGATTTCAAATGAGTTCCATGGGTGAACTTACATTCTTTTTAGGTCTACAAGTCAAGCAGAACAAGGAAGGCATCTTCATATCTCAAGACAAGTATGTAGCTGAGATACTCAAGAAATTTGATCTTGTGAATGTCAAAGCTGCCATCACTCCCATGGAGACCAAGTTGCCTTTGACAAAGGATGAGGAAGCTTTTGATGTAGATGTACACTTGTACAGATCTATGATAGGTTCCCTCATGTACTTAACTGCTTCTAGACCTGATATTATGTATGCAGTATGTGTTTGTTCACGTTTTCAGGTAACTCCAAAGACTTCTCATCTCAATGCTGTCAAGAGGATCTTCAAGTACCTCAAGGGCAAACCAAACTTGGGATTATGGTATCCTAGGGAATCACCCCTTGATTTGGAAGCATTCTCTGATAGTGACTATGGTGGTTCCAACCTTGACAGGAAATCCACAACAGGTGGTTGTCAATTTCTTGGTCAAAGACTTATCTCATGGCAATGTAAGAAACAGACTATTGTAGCCACTTCAACAACTGAAGCTGAATATGTAGCTGCTGCAAATTGCTGTGGACAAGTGTTGTGGGTTCAAAATCAATTGTTGGACTATGGTTTCAACTTCATGAATACCAAAATCCACATTGATAATGAAAGCACAATCTGCATTGTGAAGAACCCAGTCTATCATTCTAAGACCAAACACATTGAGATTCGTCACCACTTCATCAGAGATTGTTATGAGAAGAAGCTCATAAGTGTGGAGAAAATTCACACAGACTTAAATGTAGCTGACTTGTTGACCAAACCATTTGATGGACCACGGTTTAATTACTTGGTGGTTAGCATTGGTATGATCAACCCATAGCAACATTTAAGGGGAGGCTTAGATGTATAGTTTGTTAATTCTGGTAGCTAAGTAATCTTAATACTGTTAGTTAGTAACTTTTAATCCTGGTATTTAAGTTAGGGTTACTACTGATAGGTGTCATATTAACACTGGCAGGTTAATACTGGTAGTGTGTCATATTAATACTGTTAGGTTAATACTGGTAGTTAAGTAGAGTTAATTCGGGTAGTTAGTTTTTCCTTAATTCTGTCTATACAAATTTTTGCAATATGTTTTTCTTTGTTTTAGTCAAATTTTTGCAGGCATAGCTTGGATGCAAAGGAGGAGTGTGTTAATTCTGGTTGAAAAAGAATTAATTCGGGTTGACTCTAAATTAATTCTGTTTGACCAAATTAAGTCTGGTAGTGTAAATTGTTAATACTGGTAGTTTATTGTTAATGCTGGTTGCGGGAAAATTGACTTTTTCTGTTTTATCACTGTTTAAATGTTACCGTTAGAGATTTTTACGACGCAATAGTCGCACAACAGAGTAGCTATATATAGATAAAGTTTGATTTCTCTTTCATACTTATCTTTTTATTGCTATTCTTTATTTTGCAAAGTAAAGTTTTCTTTATAACAAAATAGTTAAGAGTTCTGTTACCAGCATCTACAATTGCTCTCGCATCAAAACCCAAGTACCTCAATATGATTGTCACATGGCTCAATTAAAATATTGTGACAAACACAATCAAGTGGGGTTTTTGCGCAAACCTGACGAGAGTACAGGGTTTGGTGAGATAGTGGATTTTCTTCGAGGGTCAAACCTCAGGTATGCTTTAACTACTAATCTAACTATCTATGATTCTCTTGTAAAACAATTTTAGCAGAGTGCTATCACCACCTCTAACACCGATGGGTCTCTCGAAATTACTTCAACCATTGATACCATAAGGTACACAATTTCTGAGGCGTCAATTAGGTATTCACTTCAATTAGATGACGGCACAGGAATCACAATGATGCCAAATGCTGACCTTTTTGAGGGAATGTGGCTAATTGGGTATCCTACTGATGGAACCTTTACAACTTAATGCAACAATAGATACCATTGAATATACAATTACTGAAGAGTCTGTTAGGAGGCAACTCCAATTAGCAGATGCTTCAGGGTCATAAGTTGGGCAAAATGAAGAGATTTTTGCAGGATTGCAAAATATTGGGTATGTAAATGACAGAACTTTTACATTTTGGAAAAGTCACTTTACACCCCAATGGAGATTCTTAATCCATCACATTCTTCACTGTCTAAGCTCCAAAAGTGGAGGATGGGATCAGTTTGGTAGCAACATCGCCATTGCTTTGATCTGTCTTTCCACTGGAAGAGACTTTAACTTTTCAAAACTTATCTTTGATGGAATGATCTCAAATTTAAAAAGTAAATCAAAGTTTTTAATGTACCCTCGTTTTCTTCAAATGATTTTGAATGTTCAAACTGAAAACAAAAACCTTTTTGTCCCTGTATCATTAACCAAAAAGATTTTTGGAAATATGAAAAGTTTTCAAGGGATACATAGACCATTGTTGCCTGTTATGCTAACCATTGATGCAGGTCAACCTCAACCAAGTGCTGATCCAACACCATCTCAGTCTATACCAGCTACCTCATCATCTCATGTACAAATAACACAACCACCTCCCACTGTAACTCACTCTGTACAATCACCTCCTCAACCATCAAGTGTACAACCAACAGCTACAACACCTCCAACTCAACCTGTACAAACAACATCACCTCCACCAGTCTCTACCATTCCTGACATTCAACCAACTTTTCCACCATCTCCTCAAATTCCATCACCTCAATCATAGATAACTACAGAAGGTCCATCATTTGAACCTTCTTATCATATGTCTCCACCACCTTCACATGAACCTGAGATCCAAGCATCTAGATCTAGTGAAGAAAGTGAGCAACTTAGGAACCTGATGGATATTGTACCTAGGCTGGAGTCAAGAGTAAAATCTTTGGAAAAGGAATTGAGTGAAACTAAGCAGACTCTTGGAACATCAATCTTGCAGCTGATAGAGAAAGTCAAAAAGCTAGAAAACAAGTTGAGGAAGAAGAGGAAGAGTAAAGGAGCTAAGGATGCAGAGGGTCAGGATCAAGAAGTTCCTTTTGAAACAGATCAAGGTGATACATTTGTTACTCCTGAAAAGAGCAAGGGTTCAGGGGAGGCTCAAGAAGAACAAATAAGTCCTTCCACTTTAGAGGCTGCACAGATCTTAACAAATATAAGCGGTCGAAGTTTTTAAGGGATCACAAGGCACCTCTAGAGCAAGATTTACAAAGAAAATCAAAAGTCTACAAAAACTCTACCTCAAAACATTCTTCAATTTGAAGAACCTGATTTAGCTCAAGTTAATACGTGGCTCAAGTTAATAACTGCTCAAGTTAATACAGCTGAACTTATCCAGATAGGTACAACCTTCAGCTCAAATTAAAACTGGTGAAGATAATGCTGCTTGAAGTTAACTGGATAGGCAGAAAAGGGTTTCAGTAGGAGAAAAGGAAAGGATCCATTGACGAATGAGGACCTTCAAAGCTGAAGTTCAAAGGCATCAAAGATACATCAAAAGAGCTTCAAGAGTTAGCAGATTTAGAGGAAGCTAAAAGAGTGCAAGCTAAAATGGATGCTGAACACAAGACAACTTGATCTTGATGCACTTCTGGCTAATAGAGAATTGGTAGAGCAAAGAGGAAGAAGCTTCAAGAGAAAGCACTGCAACTGAATTTGATTAACATTCAAGCACGATTAAATGCAGATCAGATTCTTGCTGAAGAAAGATTCAACAAGAAGAAAGGAGCACTATTCTATTGAGGAACGAGCAAGTTCTTACATCCACAGATTGCTGCCCAAAGGAAGTTTCCTTGCAGAAAGACAAAGGAGTGCTATTATCAGAAAACTATCCACCAACAATATCTCAGCTTAAAATCAGATGTATCACTTAATCTGAAAACATGTCGCAACAATAAGGCATGCTGAGTTAAAGTCTAAGTCATTTGAGGAGATTCAAGTATTGTATGAGAGATACAAGAAGCAAGATCAGACTTTTGTGGCTATTGGATCTGAAGAAGATGAGAGAGAAATCAAAAAGATGAATGAGAAAGATGCTGATAAAGAGGAAGAAAAGAAGGATGAATCTGTTCATGAGGAAGTTCAAGAGGAAGAAGGAGCAAAGAAAAGGAAGTTAGGCACAAGGAGAAAGTTAAAGGCAAAAAGGAGAAAGCATGGCTCTAGTCTCACAAGAAGAAGAGAAATGATGATTTGAAGATATGCTTGCATATATCTCCTGATGAGACAAAGTGATTTGATGTTGAGTAAGTCCTTGATCATCAATATCCCATTATTGAATGGCAGTCATTTTTCCCTTACAAACTAAACCTCACCACCACATGACAAACCAACACATGATTAAGATATATATCTGAATAAGGTAACAAGGGAGAGTAATGGTCATCAGAGATTTGTTCGCACCTTAATGGGAGTTTTATCAATTTTGGATAGAGAAGATTTGAAAGTTATTTATGAGCTAGTCATGGAAGAATATAAAGATAGGCTTCCTGAAGGATTTGACATGATGCTTTGGGGAGATCTGATGATTATGTTTAATCAAGTGATACGGCTGACTTTGGGATACACGGCAAGACCGAAGCTTATCACTGGAAAACGTACATAGTATCTCAGGAGTAACAAACTACATTACAAGTACTGGACCTTGTTTAATTCAATATGCTTGTGGACAGCAAATATCTCTGACAAAGGAAGTACTTCACAAATGGCTGGAATGAAAGCTAGAAACTGAAGAAGAAATCTCTATGCTTTGGAGCTATCAAGTTTTGTGAGACAACAATTGGGAAGAATTTGAAGATCAAAGTGATGATGACACGTTCACATCTACTCATGAAGATGCAGAAAGGGTTTGAGTGTTGGCTAACCACCACACAACAAATGGTCCTTGGTCACCATGTTAAAACAGACATAAAGAAACTAACTAGTCCGAAGAGCAAAAAACGCTCTAGCTTGGAAAAGACCAAATCAAATCCCGTTCTATGTGTTGACAATTTACCAAAAATTGTATGGTATCAATATGCACCAAGTATTTATACTAAAGCATGACTAAAGCCCTGAGCAAAACTCTACAGGTAAAGGCATATCAAATCCTTGATGGCTGAAAATGTTTTTGCCAAAAACAATGGTATCAACTCACCAATGTTTTCAATACTGAGAGTTTAAATATGGTTTTCAGTTAACCATGGACATACACCTTTCTGGTGGCCAAAAGAACTGATCCTACTACTCCAGAGTTTAATGGTTAACATGTAAAGATGACCATCAATCCATTACATTTTCAATGATTCACCTCTCACAGGAGTTAACACACCTGGAAGTGATGAGAATAGACTGAAACTTTATGTTTTTGATGTACAAAATTGTTAAGGTTGCTGATACAAGAGTTAAAGACTAGTTGCTGTCAAGATTTGAAGACATAAAGACTTATTATTTTGGAAGAGCCATAAGTTTAAGACAATCCTCCTAACAGAGCCCAAGAAGAAGCTTAAAGTATTTAAAGATCAAGATATTCTGAAGGAACTTGAAGTTTCAATGCATGCAGATCAGTTTAGGAGAGGATAGTTAGGAAAATATTGTAAACGGACTTAATACTGTTAGTATTAAAGTTAAGTCTGTTAGTTATAGTTAGTACTGATAAGGATAGTTAGTACTGTTAGTAATAGAAGTTAAGTCTGGTAGAGCAAGTTAAGTCTGCCAGCTTTAACTTAGGTCTGGCAGTATTAAAGTTAATACTGTTTTATCAAATAGTTAAGTCTGGTTGTAATAGTTATCTCTTAGCGTTATTCTAGGAAGAGATAAGCATTATCTCTTAACGCGTTTAGGGTTCCTTAATCTTTATAATAGTGAACGTAGAATAGTAAATGTAAACCTAGATGAGTTGATTGATCTTTCACAATCAAATAGTAATAGTAATAGCAAATTCTAGTATTTGTTCTTGTGTTCATCTTGGTATAGATATTGATATTCCGCGTCAATATTTGTATTCACGGTTATTGTCTCTCATAGTTTCTTTGGATTTATTCAGAGAACTATAAGTCGTTTAAGGCTCATTGAGATCCTATTGATAAGGACCTACATATGAAAGTATCTATAGTTAGGGGGTGTTTGTTTTGGCTCATATGTGGGCTTATGAGCTTATTTAATTTTGGCTTATATAACATAGGCCCCAATTTTTCGGTTTATTTCGAGACTTGTGTGCTTATATAACTTATATAAGCCCATAAGTTTCAATATAAGATAATTGGGGCTTATGTTATATACAGCCAAAATCAAATATGCTCATAAGCCCACATATAAGCCTAAACAAATGTTGAAATTTAGCATGCATAACAATTATAATCTAAATAAATCATCAAAGCACGTAATAGCGGAAGCGATAACAAATCATATAATTAACATGCATATAATTAACCGGGTCGGGTTACATACCTTTTTGTGATTCTCGTCGAGCACAAGAATCGTTCTTGTTTTCTTTGTTCTTGATCTAATCCCTAATTAGGGTTTATGTGGATCTATTGATTAACCCCTTACCAAGTTTTGTTAATCGATCCAAGATTTAATCTATAGTGAGATTAAACCACGTTCTTGTACACACGTTTTAGAAACAAGTTAACCAAAAGACTAGTTTGAAAACAAGAAAACGTTTCTAGGTTTAAAATCGATCAAACAAAAAAAAACCCCTTGGGATTGATTTTGGCCGATCGAACAAAAGGGAGAACAAAGAAAAATTTAGGGATCTTTTGTGTGTACAAAACTTCTCTCTCTTTGATCCCTTAATTCCTTTGTTTATATAGGCTAACCGAACTTAGAGCCCAAGTCAAGTTCTATTAGGAAAAGGAAACAAAATCTTTTCCTATTCCCCTCTTGCCTATAACCGGCCAATACACCACCTTCATGGGGTGTTCCGGAACCTTCTCGACTTCCTTTTACAAAGTTAGTCCTTCCCTTTATTCGTTAGTCATTTACCGTTAAATACATAACGTTTTCGTGTATTTAATACATATATTACATTTAATATAATTATTAATTCGTTGACTTCTTTACGTATTGTGTGTGCAATCCCGTGGTCTCGAGTTCGATCCTAACACACGACTATTAATTTATCGTCCCAAAAATAAACAAGCTTCCCGACTTGGACAGATTATAATCAGCATATCACATCGGTAAGCGTCTAGTTAAACGCCGGATGCCTCTATTACTACTTAGAGTAAGGTCTCCTGGAAAAAACCTTATAAAACGATCATCATTATTATTAACCTTTTTGTTCTAATACAATTGTTAAAAAGGATATGGATCTTAGTCATTCCTTCTACACTGATTCTGTTCTCGTTTTACCTATTGAGCAAGATTAACCAAATCTTCTAAACGTATTCTAGAAAATCTTTTGTGTGGTGGCCACACATCATTCTTACAATCCCACGAGGGGCAGCATGCTGTATTAAACTTCAAAACGAATTTGAAGGAAACAAATTCCCATAAATATAACTACAAGCAAAAACTTAGAATTTCGCAACACTTATGAAAACAATCCGTATAACTACCAGTTACCGTGTAAGCGTAAATTGCTCACAGAAATGCACTAGATCCATGAAGTTTACCTGTATCATCAAGTAGAAGGAATAACTATTTTATGAGTTTTACTTTAATGAACAATATCCATAAAGTACAAACATATATTTCGGGATATAGTCCCTATAATTTATTCAATTACATATCAACTAAATTTTGGCATGTAATCCATCAATATCTTTCAAGAATATCCGACCACAATTTTCTAGATTTGTCTTAATTTAATAATATTCCCATATCATTAATTGACAACGGACATTTAGAATAATTCATTATTCAAGGATTTAAAACATGCAAAATAGGATACAAAATTAAATAACAAAAATAAACATAACCAATATTTTATTTCATCAAATAATAATGTTTACAATATCCTTTATCCAAATACTAATCACAGGTATGCATGAAACTACTAGCTAATTGAAGTCCAATTCCATTGCACTTTCAGTAACCGTTCCTTTAGGGTTAATAGCCTTATTGAAAGATTAGCTAATGTTAGTCCATCTGTGTGAACTTTTAATACTTTGATTTCACCACTCTTGACTTGCTCTCGAACGTAGTGATATCTCCGTAGAAAATGTCTGGCGCCTTTCATTATTCCAGAATCATTGGCGAATGTGATTGCAGCAGAATTGTCACAATACACATTAATAGGCTCTTTTATTGAAGGCATCACTCCAAGATCTCCAACAAATTTCCTAATCCAAAACACGCTTCCATAGCAGCTTCTGAAGCAGCCATGTATTCAGCTTGTGTTGCAGACATCGCAATCGTTGTCTGCTTCTTGCTCTTCCAGTCTACTGCTCCTCCATTGACGACAAAGACATAACCCGTCTGAGACTTCGTATCATCTTTATCACATTGCCAGGACGCATCACAGAACCCTGTAACATTAAGTTCTGTATCTGGTTTCCCTCCATACACTAAAAACATATCTCTCGTATTCCTCAGATACTTCAGAATATGTTTAACAGCAACCCAGTGGAGCTTCCCTGGATTCTGTTGATATCGACTGACCAAGTTTTGAGCAAACGCCACATCTGGCCTTGTGCATCTAACAGCATACATAATAGATCCTACAGCCGAAGCATAAGGTACTTTCTTCATGTAAGCCACCTCTTCAGGTGTTGAAGCACACATCTCATTACTTAATTCATGTTTGACTTCCATTGGCAAATAACCTTTCTTAGAGTTATGCATATTGAATTTCTTCAATATTTTGTCAATGTAAGCACTTTGACTAAGTCCAATTAATGGCTTAGATCTATCTCTATAGATTTTAATTCCAAGAATGTATGCATCTTCTCCTAAATCCTTCATAGAAAAACACTTTCCAAGATAATCCTTAACTTCCTTAAGTCTTGGAATGTTGTTTCCCATGATTAATATGTCATCAACATATAGGATCAAGAATACTACATTACTCCCACTAGCTTTGCGATATACACATGGCTCATCACGATTTTGAGTAAATCCAAACTTCTTGATTTCCTCATCAAATCGTTTATTCTATTGACGTGATGCTTGCTTTAAACCATAAATAGATCCTTAAAGTTTGCATACACGCTTTGGATATTTTGGATTAACATACCCTTCAGGTTGCTCCATATAGATGTCTTCATCTAAGCGACCATTCAAGAAGGCAGTTTTAACATCCATTTGCCAAATCTCATAATCATAGTACGCTGCTATAGCTATGAGAATCCTAATAGCTCTAATGCCAAATCTCATAATCATAGTACGCTGCTATAGCTATGAGAATCCTAATAGCTCTAATGCCAAATCTCATAACCATCCATGTCAGTCTTCTTCTTGAATAACCACTTACTCCTTACTACTTTAGCATTGGAAGGAGGGTCTACTTCAATCCAGACTTCATTAACTTTCATGGAGTTCATTTCCTCATCCATTGCACCTTGCCATATTACCTTATCAGGGTCAAGCATGGCAGCTTTATAATTAGCAGGTTCTCCAAGATCCCCTACTACATCATCTTCAACCTCTATGTTTAGATTTAGACGGTTGGGTGCACTTTTATTCCTTTCAGATCTACGGATAGGAATTAATTCTGGTGGAGGACCCAGACTTTCAGGTTCTACTGGATTCTTCCAGATCATAATCTCTCCCACTGAATTCTTGAGATATGAGATCTCTTTCAAGAAAATCTCCATACCTAGCAACAATTACTTTGTTTTCAGGTGGAAAATAAAAGTAGTAACCCATAGTTTCCTTAGGGTATCTTATAAACCTTCTTTGTGGGAACCATATTTAGAATACGAACCGCAGATTCTAAGGCATAATCCCAAAAGGATAATGGTAGAGTTGTAAGATTAAACATAGATCGTACCATATCTAATAATGTGCGATTTCTCCTTTCAGATACACCGATTAAGGGACCTGTTTATTAAGTTAATAGCCATATCATTGTCATAGGGTTTCCCAAAAGCTTGTAGTTGGTCCATGTAACCTTTCATTTCCAACACATGAGCACTTACGGATTTTCCTGGGGCTTGTTTGCAGCTAGGGGTGGAAACGAGCCGAGCCGAGCTCGAGCTCGCTAAGGCTCGAGCTCGGCTCGTTTAAGTCTTACAAAGCTCGAGACTGAAATCATCATGTAAAGGTTAAGAAGTAAGCAAGCACCTTATCCTTGACACATAGAGCCTAAATGGTCCTCACGACATCTGTATGTATAAACCCAAGTAGATCTGTAGCCCTTTCAATGTTATTATTAAAAGGTTTCTTTGTCATCTTCCCAGAAATACAAGATTCGCATTTATCATATGATCCATCATTGATACTTTCCAAAAGTCCTTCACGTTGAAGCTTTTGCATGCGAGTCTTGCCAATATGGGCAAGTCTACAGTGCCAAAGATAAGAAGAATTCAAGTCCAACTTTCTCTTCTTATTTATGCTAAAAATAGAATTATTATTATACTTGGAAACATTATCATTCATGTCAATTTCAAACACACCATTCACATGGATTTGCAACTAAAATAGAAAATACCATTTAAAGAACAGAAATTCCATTACTAGTACAGTGTGAACAAATCCTAAATCAACAAACAAGAAAAGGAAACAACACCTATAACAATAGAAGGTGCATAATGACAATTGTTTAATGACAGTACTAAACCAGATGGTAAAACTAAATTAAACACTCCTATGGCTTCAACAGCTGCTTGTGCTCCATTTCCCACATGCAGATATTTCTCTCCATAGGATAGCTTCCTTTTCACTCTAAATCCCTGTAGCGTATTACAAATGTGAATACCGCATCCAGTATCATATACCCAAGAATTTAATTTGTGAGTGTAGATATAAAATAATCAATCATAAATAAGTTACCTGAAGGTACAGCACCATGCTGAGCCTTCTTGTTCTTATTTGTGCGCAACTCTTTGAGGTAAAGAGGGCAGTTCCTCTTCCAGTGACCAACTACGTTGCAGTAGTGACAAGCTTGATCCTTCTTTAGATTTTCCTTCTTCTAAGAAGGGTTTGCTTAGGTTTTGGTTGATAAGCCACAACTTGCTTATTCTTATCAGCTTTGCCTTTGCCTTTACCTTTTTTGTTCGCTTGTGGTTTTGGCTTATTTACCCTACCCTTTTGAATAGCAAGTACCTAAGGTGTAGGGGCCTTGTCTTTTAAACCCTTTTCATAGTCAATGAGCAATGCATGTAGATCACTCACTGTCTTCCCCATGCAATGCATATTGAAGTTTCTAACAAAATCAACAAAATCCTTGTTATGGGACATGTTTATTAAGTTAATAGCCATATCATTGTCATAGGGTTTCCCAAGAGCTTGTAGTTGGTCCATGTAACCTTTCATTTCCAACACATGAGCACTTACGGATTTTTCTAGGGCTTGTTTGCAGCTGTGCAGGGTATCCACCATATCGTAGATCTCTACAGCTTTAGGCTTTACAAACATTCTTCTGAGTTCATCACGCATGGCTTGCGGAAAATATAGTTCAAACTGCCTTTGAAAAGCAGGTGACATTCTTCCAAACATTAAACAAGCCACATCAGAATGTATCTTGTATTCAGCTTTCCATGCAGCTTTAACATTCTCAGCAGGGGGTTCTTTAGGGCAAGGCTTAAACAAATAGTCATAGGTACCCGCCACTCTCAAGACAATTCTTAGTGAATGGTACCAATCATTGAAATTGTCGCCAGTTAGTTTTTCTCGTTCAAAGAAAGTCTTGAACGCAGAACTTAAAGTGTTGTTATTATCGGGTTGAGCCATTTCTACAGAAAAGTTCAATTAATTAGTATTTTCGATAATACATTTTTCAAGAAAATAAAATACCCAGGCAATATTCATATAACCATAGAATTTCCTTGAAAACTAGAACCCATATTGACATGGTAACTGTTAGGTTCACATAAATGGACCCAAACAAAGAAGCTTCGGTCACTCGAAGTTACAAGACAAAAGTCTAGCTCGAAACAATTTCTAGATCTATATGGGATTTACTTTGCCAAAAACTACTTGCATTGTAAATATGTTTAATCCCATCTTAATGCCTTGAGTTTCTAGGTCTCACTAAATAACTCAATTAAGTCGTCTAATCTAAAAAACGTCAAACTTGTCCATGTGAGGTCTTACTCAATCATGAAGGTTTTCTGTCCATTACAATTTAGTCCAAGTTCTCACATGACATAAATTGCAACTTCAAGTGTTTGTCAATTAGATGGCATTCGACTTAAGTTTTGAGGGTATTAATATTTTGATGTGTGGAATCAAAATTATGTATGGAGAAGCATGCATACAACTCCATAGCATATGTTTAATAAAACTTTTTATTAACTTTTAGGTCAAGATTAAATAAACAAAGTTTTGGTTGAGGCATTGGTTGAACCAAACTAAAGAAGTACCATAATCATTGTCCCACTACGTACTTTTGCTAAGTCTTTCGACTTGTGTTTTCGGATATGGAATTAAGGCATATCACACCTTAAAGTAAATTTTTGTACTTTTTAAATAAATCATAGGTAACTCACAATTTGACGCACAGCACGAAGCTGGAATTCGGCAGCGCTGAAGCCATAACCTCCTTCTTTAGTAGGTTCGACAGCGACGCGTTTAAACTTCCACACTGCTTTGTCAAATTGGATGAGCCTTTCTAACTCTTTAGCACGAAAATTACCAATCAATTAAACTATTGTAAATTTAACTCTTCAAAACAATTCATAATTTTTATATAGATTTAGTCCATATTATTTTTCTATTCAAAAAAACATTTCCTTTTTTGTTTACAACAATTCGCATCAATTATATAAACCAAAACAAGTAATTTCTAAAAAAAATAAAGCGACTAAAGCGGTAAATACATAATAAACAATTAGAATGGTTAATTAAAAAAATTACATGTAGCCAATGCATTCTTTATATATAATAAATCCCTAATAATAAAATTCTAGGGTTTATTATGAATAGATTTAATCATGGCTCTCACTTTTATTAGAAGTGAACCACATGTATCGAGTCAACGATTCCGTAAGCCATAATTAAAATATACCACATAGCACAAACTTAGTTTATTATTAATATTGAGGTCTTCCTCAATTCAAGATTTATTGTACTAAAATTAATGGCAACATAAAATAATACACGTAACAATTACTTCATATAAATCAATATGATCCATGAAAAACATGCATGTTCTTAGTCATGATTCCACAAAATTACTTACAATTAATTAAAGAAAAAACATCCAAGGATCGTAACCATAAACATGACCCATAACAATTAATCATGCATAAACCTATAAAAATCTAACATGTAAATTCTGGGTTTCAAAAAAACCTTCATTTAAACAAAATCGACCAACTTGGTCGATTTAGGGTAAAAAACCCTAATTTTTATAAACCCTAAACATATGTAATTAACAATAATACAATATTTATTATAGATTTGAGGTTTTGGTAATTATTAACATGTTAAAACGGCTCGTGATGCCACTGTTGGAATTTAGCATGCATAACAATTATAATTTAAATAAATCATCAAAGCACGCAATAGCGGAAGCGATAACCAATCATATAATTAACATGCATATAATTAACCGGGTCAGGTTACATACCTTTGGATTATCGCAAGCACAAGAATCGTTCCTGATCTAATCCCTAATTAGGGTTTATGTGGATCTGTTGATTAACCCCTTACCAAGTTTTGTTAATCGATCCAAGATTTAATCTATAGTGAGATTAAACCACATTCTTGTACACACGTTTTAGAAACAAGTTAACCAAAAGACTAGTTTGAAAACAAGAAAACGTTTCTAGGTTTAAAATCGATCAAACAAAAAAAAAACCTTGGGGTTGATTTTGGCCGATCGAACAAAAGGGAGAACAAAGAAAAATATAGGGATCTTTTGTGTGTACAAAACTTTTCTCCCTCCCTTGATCCCTTAATTCCTTTATTTATATAAGCTAACCAAACTTAGAGCCCAAGTCAAGTTCTATTAGGAAAAGGAAACAAAATCTTTTCCTATTCCCCTCTTGCCTATAACCGGCCAATACACCACCTTCATGGGGTGTTCTAGAACCTTCTCAACTTTCTTTTACAAAGTTAGTCCTTCCCTTTATTTGTTAGTCATTTACCGTTAAATACATAGTGACCGTTAATCGTTTTCGTGTATTTAATAAATATATTACATTTAATATAATTATTAATTCGTTAACTCTTTACGTATTGTGTGCAATCCCGTGGTCTCGAGTTCGATCCTAACATACGACTATTAATTTATCGTCCATAAACTAACAACAAACACCCCTTAAAGCAGCAGTTACATTTGAACGACTGCAACTCTATTTGAGTTAAGCCCCTGACATTTGAAATGAGGGTTTATACAAGGCATTATACAAATATGATTATTACTCGTTGTTTGCAAGATTGTTGCTAAAATCTTATATTTGCTAACAACTCACGTGCTTGAGTTGTTTATGTGATATCAATATAACAGATAAGTTAAAGTTTTACATGTGAGTTACGATATAATGAAAATGACACACTGTATGATCTTGAGTATTGGCTTATTGTTACACTTAAGGATGAATTTAACATGGTATGGTGAATACTCTCATTTTATGTCATTGGGAACACTAGGACACATGATTGATACATGTATGAACACGAAGAACAATATTAGTTGGAAAATAACGAATTTAAGCTCGTATAGTGAATTGGTATATAGCTTCTAATAATGTCATTATTGTTAAACGCCCAAAAAGTATGTAGGAAATAACAAAACTTCATGTTTTTGGATACGCAAAAGGAAATAACAAAATTTCATGTTTTTGGATAAGCAGACACGTACTCAAGGTTTCCATACTATTGGAGTCTATCAATCACTTAAAAGAATTTTGAAGCATGAAGGGCTTCTTGGATTTTACAAGTATGTCTTTGAGTTGCTGTCTAATCTATTTTTGAAACGCCCCGACTAAAGTTTTTTGCTACAGTACTCTGTTGCAGTAATACATTAACTGCTCTGCATAAAAAGTATGTTATTGCACCATTGGTTCCTCACCAACAAAAATTTCAGATTCAAACATTACCCGTTAGTTTTACAATTTTTGTCTTTTTCCTATTACATGATTGGTCCATAGATAGCTCATTTATTAATCTAGCTCATATTTTTATAATAACCACTTAGTGAGTTATTTTTTTACTATATTTTTCGTATTTACATGTATATAGTTCTTTTATCTACTTTACACTAATATCTTTTTTATTGTCTTTTTATATTTATTATTTTGTATTGTAGTAAATGAAGGTTTATTCTTTTTCTTTGTAACTATGGACATCATTTACAATCATTACACTTCTAACTGGTTTGTCTTTTGTCTATTTTTGTGGATAAACAATTTATAACATTGATCCGTTTTAGGAAACCCTTTAAGTACATCCCGTGTCAGTCTCCGTTTAGTCGTTTTAGTAATATTAATTTATCACCAAAAGGGTCAAAGTAACATATCACAATATAAATGGCCCAATTCATTCATACGTTCTTCATTCTTTATTTACGTTTCTCAAGGTATTCTGAATTAAATTTAAACAATCAAATAATTTCATTTCATTTCATAAAAAAATGTTTTTCAAAATACAAAATCATAACTTACAAACTTAAAAATCATAATCATAAAAAAACAAAATCTTCTTTCTTTATCTTACCTATAAGAGCCTTCTCTTTTTTACGCATAGTGGAGATATACCAACGCCTTTGCTTGTTTTATTGTTTTATTTGCCCTATTTTCTTGACTTAGGCTATCTATTTACACAGGAGGATGGGAATTACAGGGATGCAATTAAGCTAGTGATCCAAATTAAAGAATCTGGTTTGAAGCCAGAGTTCTATAGCTATCTAATTGCCATGACTGCTGTTGTCAAAGAACTAAATGAATTAGGGAAAGCTTTACGCAAGTTAAAAGGCTTCACTAAAACTGGTTTGACTTTCGATTTGGATGAAGAAGACACACAACGTATTCAAAATTACCAATCTGGCCTTCTTAAAGATGGTGTATGCCTCTCCAATTGGGTCATCGAAGAGGGTGGCCCATCTTTTTCATGGAGTGGTTTATGAACGCCTTCTGGCCATGTACATCTGTGCGTGTCGCAGACTCGGAGTCGGAAGTCAATTGTGGAAAATGAAACTCGCGGGAAAAGAACCTGATACAAACCTTTATGATATCGTGTTAGCGATATGCGCTTCCCAGAAGGAAGTAAATGCCATTTCTCGGCTCCTCACGAGGATGGATATCACAAATTAATTAAACAAGAAGAAACTGTTGACATGGTTATTAAGGGGTATCCATCACCAACCATCACATAACCATATAATGATTACTACTCACCTAAAGTTTTCCCATTCTTATATTCGGCAAAATACTCCCACATTTTCGTGATCCCACAAGAAATTTAAAATAACAAAACACCATGGAAAAACCATCTATAATCCATCACCAAATCACACACTCACTAAGTCAACTCAAACCCTTCAAGATTTCTTTCATTCTCCTTCTCCTACTACTACTACAAATGACTCACCCACCTTCGAGTCCACTCAGTCACAACTCGGTACCAATTCACTTTGCACTACTTGCACTTTAGACTAAGTTCCTCAACTTATGACATCATTTTCGACATAAACGAGTCGTGAAATTTATATATATCAAATTTGTGAGACAGTGAGAGGAGCTCCAGATCTCGAGTGTGGTCGTCGAGGTTGGTGGTGATTTCGATGAATATCGCTGGCAATATGGAAGGCAACGGCATTTTGCATGGTGCGGTCGTCGTTGAGTTTGATGGTGGCGGTCGTCATTGATCCATGAGCAACTTGTAATAAATTTATATAGTGATCGATCTTAATCATTTTCTTGTGTTCACGGTATTTTTCATTACAATCCAAAACTGATTAGATGATTTCTTCATAGGTAGATGCGTTTCAAAAGTGACTGGGGATCGTGAATGCAAACAATGATTATATGAGTGATGTATTATTTTCATCTTAGTAAAGGGAAAGAAAATAACAACGTGTGGAAAAATTTTAGTCAGAACAATGGGTAAAAGTTAAGAATTAAGAAGTATATCGAGGGTCTTGGTTGGTGAATGATGATGGGTTTTTTGAACATGATGAAGATAGATAAGTTATGTCCAAAAAGAACACAAATTAATATAGATTGAACATAAATTAATATAGTTGGCTAAAAAGATAATGTGATATGTCAAGTGAGGTGGAAAAACTTAAATGATGTGGTGTTGATTATAGATTTTGTTAATGAATTAAAAGTTTTCATCAATCGTCAAGGCTTCAAAGGAAATGGCAGGCAGCAGAAGTGTAAATAACATTCGGGATTTATTTTTTGACCTATATGTACAAAACAGGTTCGGGATCAGGAAGCAAGATCATAACATAGAAAAGTTATATATAATATAATTTTTAAAAATTATCAAAATTTGCCATCTCAGTCCTAACGAGACGATTTATAATATAATTTTTAGAAATTATCAAAATTTGCCATCTCAGTCGTAACTTTCTGACTGCGCCCCAACATTTACGGCTACTTGATATAGTGGTTGCTAGTAATAGACATAACACTCCCAAAGTAATTCCTATATGGACAAAAGCTATAAATGAGTAACATACTTTTTGTTTTGTGCTACTATGAGTAACTTACTTCAAAATGTATCAACATGAGTAACCTACTTTTAAAAAGTCACCAAAATGTGTAACCATTGTTTTTTCTTGTACACTTCAGCTGTCACCTAGGATGCCATGTGTACAGTCAAAGTCAAAGTCAACATTTTTATTTTTTTTTAAATTTATTTTTGTTTTTTTAATTTTTAATTAAAAAATATAATTTTATTTTAAAATAAAGTAAGAAAAAATTAAAACAAATTATTAATTTTTTTTAATAAAGTACGAAAAAAATTTAAATAAAGTAATTTTTAATTTTTCTTTTTTAAATAAAAATTTATAATTTAAAATTTTTTTTTTCGTACTTTATTTGAAATTTTAAATTACTTTAATTAAAGTAATTTATAATTAAAAAAAATAAAAATTCTTGCGTTAATTAAAGTAATTTTTAATTTTTAAATTTTTTCGTACTTTATTTAAAAATATTTCGTACTTTATTTAAATTTTTAAATAGAATAAATAAAAATTTAAAAATTTTTGTTTTAAATTTTTTTCTTACTTTATTTAAAAAAATATATTATTTTTAATTAAAAATTAAAAAAAAACAAAAATAAATTAAAAAAATAAAAAAGTTAACTTTGACTGTACACATGGCATCATAGGTGGTTACACATTTTGGTAACTTTTTAAAGGTAGGTTACTCATATTAATACTTTTTGAAGTAGCTTACTTATAGTAGCACAAAACAAAAAGTATATTATTCATTTATAGCTTTTGTACTTCCTATATCTATATTCCTTTCTTGCCATATATCATTTCTCACCCAAAAACCAACAAATAACTCTGATCCAATCATGTCTCTCAGTCTCTTTCAATTATTCAGGAATCACTAAACAACAACACA
>BQNB010002434.1:0-45009 GCA_026074375.1 Tanacetum coccineum | reverse complement strand
TAATGACATCGAATGAAACTTATTTTTAACGTCCATTTAAGGTCGTTTTCTATATCTTGATTTTTGTACGTTGACGTAGCACCCCATTGTTACCATTCCGCTACGACCTGATTTTGGGGGTGTTACATAACCGGTCCTCCGGTCAAGAATTTAACAGTTCATGATAATGGGTAATGGTGGGTTATGTTACTTAGGCACATGTAAACAGGAGATGATAGCCGAAAACACTTGTGTCCAATAAAAATTAACTATTGTATTCGTAAATAGCTTTGAGTACTTAAATCCATAAGTAGAAAAGAGTGTGATATAAATCAAGTAATTGAGTTCGTAATGAGTATGTAAACAATTTCGTAAACGTGTATGCAAATGGGTATGTGACAAAGTATGAAACCAAGTTTATAATCAACCATGTAATTGTGTTTGTAATGAATTGCAAAATCAAGTATGTAAACCAAGTGTGTAGAATAGTATGTAAAAGATATTGTAAACGAACACGTAAACAAATTGTATCGAGCATGCATTCTCCCCCGAGTTTTGTAGAGTAAATGTAAAACAAGTGAAAGAGGGGCTATAAACTCACATCGATGTTGTAGAATGGTTGGCGAGCATGCGCATATTAAGCGCTAGACAAAACGAAAATAGGAACGGCTCGACCAAGAAGTTGCAGATTAACTTAACTGCTAAGTCCCACTAGCCTAGGATAATGAATTTGGGTTTCCCGATGGATAGCCACATCAACGCGACACGTTGATAAAAGATTTAGATTTAAAGTTGTAATAGTTTGGTGGTTGGTTAAATAAAATAAATTAAAAAGTAAACGCAAAATCAAAAGAGAAAACGAGAGTGTATAACATATTCCGTAAATATTACATAATGTGAAAAGAAATTAAACCAATTATATAATTCAATAACCGTGAATAATCTGAACAGGGAGCACACAACCAAAAGAATAACTCGATGTATATTACACACGACATTCCGGTATATTAAAAGGTGATAATTGAAATAAAATGGTCTAATTATATGATACCTTCCAAGTATTATATAAGAAAGGTGATAAAATAAATGATACTAAGTAATTCGACACGCGCCCAGATATCCCCAAATGATTTAATAGAAAGTTCCCTTATTACAAATAAACGCACGTTGTAAAGTTGTGGACTAGATAAATGAAATCTCAAAAATTATTGCTTAGTTTAATTATCGGGTCATCACGATTTAATAATTCTTAAGACCCTTTCAAGATAATAAATAAAGTAGATTTGTAAAAATTTACTAAACGTAGCAGTTTATAAAAATCCCGGCATGACCTATTTGTTTATTTAAAGTTTTCCATATTAACAAAAGTTAATCATTTTCCTTCAATTCAATACATGTTGCAAACCCAAACACATCTTTTAATAGTTATTATAAACACAGAACCAGAAATAATAAATAAAATATTTATTTAACCAACACCACATTTAGATCCGGTTTAATATATAAATGTATATATGAAATCTTTTAAATGTTATTATCCGATTTTTATAAACCAACCGCTCCCTTCGCGTTCTCTATTATACCAAACAGCCCTCATGGCTATTAACACAAGCCAAACGCACCCATAATTTTGGCTGAGAACCCAAGCCCAACGCACCTGATGGTGCTGTCATCGGCAACGGCCAAACGCACCCTAATCGGGTGGACTGACCGCAACCAAACGCACCCCATGGGCTGTGTAACAGCCAAACATCCCCTTGGTGTTTTCTGCGTAATACCAAACGCACCCCGTTGGCGTTGATATAAACCTAACCAATACCCTAATCTCCACAACAGAGTCCAAACGCACCCCTAATGGCTGTATAAACTAGAACAAACGCTGCCCCATGTTTGTTAAACAGCCAGTACCAAAGACCACTTATTCAGCTTCTACAAGAACCAAACGCACCCTGCTGTGGTGTCGAGACAAACCCAACGCACCCTTAAGGTGGTACGAACAAACAAACACACCCTGGCTGCTATTATCAAACCGGACGCACCCTAGTCTATGTAAACCAAAAGAAAACGCATCAATTCCGTATAAATGCCAAACCCACGCACCCTTGGTAGTGATTTACACAGCCCAACGCACCCTCTTTGGCATTGATATGAAAACCAAGTGCACCCTTGTGGTGTCAACATATAAACAAACGCACCCTTGCTGATGCAAATGAACCACACGCGCCTTTTTTTGTGAACGCAATCCTTGCGGTGGTTTATCATAACCAAACGAACCCTGTTGGTGTTCGTGGTTGGGTATGCGGTTTATCGTGGTGGCTGTGACAATGGAGGTGGTCGGAAGGGGGCCAGCGAGATGGCGACGATGATAAAGAGGTAGATCGTGGAGGTAGAGCTGTGGTATGGGTGATGGCCTGTGTGGATGATGTTGGTGGTCGCGGTGTTAGTGGCGAGACTGTCCGGAAAGAGCTGCTGGAAAAATGTGGGGGCGCCGGATATTTTGAGAGGAGGAGGGAGTGTGTGTATAAGTGTTTAGGTTTTAAGAAACAAGTAACCCTAAAAGTCATATATAAAGATTATAAAGTTATATAAAAAAATGGCAAGGGCATCATAGTGTAGGGTTAATTTTATAAATATTTACACAAGGACCGAAAGTGTAACTTTCGTAAGTAATTGGTTCGGGGCTTGTTTGAACTAGTTAACGGTCGATGCGGGTCCCGAAACTTGCGACATTTCGTTCCAGATTATTTTTCCCATAAAAATGAGTATTCACTCGACTTGTATTTTATAAATATTTTTATAAAATATATTTAAATCATTATTATTTATTTGGTACCATTGGGTGTCGCAGTAAGCTTTGTCCGTAAAAATGAAACTTTAATTTCGACGTTCGCGTTTTTAAATAAACGCTATTGGATACATATTAACTAATTTATTAAATATCTTTATTTAATAAAAATTTATAATTAAATATAAATTTAATTATTCTTGGGTCGGTACGCGTTATGCTCAAAATTTTGCGAGGCTATTTTAGTCATTTTCTGCTTGTTTTCGTGTCTCGGGTAAAACTAAAAAGTTGTTCGGAATGTCGTTTTACATCAAATTGCTTTAGAGTCCGAGTTGTGAAAATGTGATTTAGTAAGTCGTTTTTGATAAATCAACCTAGGAATAACTTATATCTCCTTTAAAATTCTGAAAATTCTCGGATGTTACAGTACCTACCCCTTAACGAAACTATCCTCGTCTCGAGATTAAATTTGTGTTTATCCGATCGTGTGACCTAAGGAAATGACTTACACGGATCTAAACAAGAACGCTGATAACTTTATTCCCAGGCAAAATTGCTTGTTTACTACAATTCTCTATCTACCAAAAATTTTGGTCTAGGTTTGTCCAGGATATTTAATCCATCAAAATGGGTGTCTCAAAATATATCATTACAGATCTTATGACTGGTATAACTGCGTTATAGGGAGAGTCTCATTATAGTGAAAACCTCAAGAAGAAGGTGTATTCGCGTGAGTACGTTTGTAAAAGTTGCTAAATGTCCGAGGACGGAGTCTCGTTTCTACTATCTGTAATGTTCGATGATTCACATCAACGCGACTTATGTATGTAAGTACCCAACTTACTTGGCAGTACTAGAATGTAACTAGTGGCCCGAAATGAATAGTCTAACTATCTGCTTCGTCGATAGGTGTTTATCTCGTTTAAGGGGAGTTGCATTACCTATTGGATAAAGTTGTATCATTCGGGACCGCTCCAGGACCCAACTGCAGAGACCATAACGTCAATATTATAACAAATGGTGATGAGATGCCGAGAATGAGGACATTTCGAGAAACAATATTCCCAGAATAAAGTTTAACAAATGAGGGACTCGCGTAAGATGCTTATGCTATAGACAGGCGGATATGTACTCAGTTGCTAGTTTGAGGACGAATCAACTCCATTAACTCAAGTGTGTAACAAGTCTGTTAGTTCCACAAACAGTTCGTGATCGCGAGGATTAGCAACGGCAAAAGTAATAACTTAAGAATGTGATAAGGTAGCTCCAAGTGAGGCCTTAAGATTCCAGCTGAGTAGTTAAGACAGCGATTGTGTCTCTAACCCTTTTAACGGATTCGATGATTTATCGACTTCAGTCATACCTCGTGTCATATCGGATACCCATTAGCCCACTCATTTATAATTTCTTATTTACATAAAGAAGCGGTCCAAATTTTATGTAAGGTAAGATATTATAAACTTATGGTTCGGTGATTTACAATTCATTTATCTAACTGAAGAGGCGTCCCAATCCTTTCAAATAAATAAATTATAAATCATCCTACTTAATAATTTCTGATGCAATACGCGTACTCACATAACCTTCAAGGTGATGGATGACATGACGATGCATGTGCTCTAATGAGTATGGGACGAGTGTTCCAAACTCGTCTTCGAAGGCGGGAAGTAAAACTATCAGGGAAATCACATAGTGTTCAAGATCGTTAATGAGTACTCGGTTAGAGTAAAATAAGGTAAAGATCTCTACGAACGAGTCAACATAGCAATTATCATATAAATCCTCCTATTACAAGTCTCGCCCATACAAGACTTGTAATACTTAGATTCATACATAATCTCATGCAAACAAAAATCATGACGGCTTTTGCGTAATACGATATTGTATAAAGTTATAAAAAATATTCTTAGAGACCATTGTTTAACTTATAATGTCTGAGAACGAAGTGAGACCATTGTGCAACTCACAATGTCTAAGAAGATGGTCTGGTATTTATATAAATAACTCTTATATAAATAATGTACGATATACGCAAAAAGGGATGTAAACCTATATATATTGTATGTATATGTATGCCACGTAAGCACATAATGTAACAAGTAGTGTAAGCACATAAGCAAGTAGTGTGTATGCACTTTAAAAATGTTTGATGTGATGCAATGTTTGTGAACTACGGTTATAGTCTAGGGTAAAACTATGCAACCTATTTCTTATAACCTTGGCTCTGATACCAATCTGTAACACCCCCAAAAATGTTCAACAGCGAAAATTTTCCGGAGGCCGTTACTTCATAATACAACCACACAAAATACAAGAAACGACCTCTAAATGGTGTCGTGATTGAAAAGTTAATCTCGAGATTTCTTGAAAGTTGATAATAACATTTTGTCCATAATTGCATCACAATGAAAAGCTTGAAAACAAAAACAACGAGAATTTGAGATCATTTGAATGTAGGGACTCCAATTGCATATCAAGTAAGCCAAGCATCCAATTACACACTGAGAAAAACATGCTTAAAGTGTCAACTTTAAATTTTGTGATCATAGAGTTTTTGTAAGTAAATAATGTAAAAAGGGTGGAATTCAAAGATTTATAAAGTATGTATGATCATTTCAATCCTTATAATAATCGTCAAAAATGTAAGAGTAAATGTAGAACCGAAAGAGTTGAGTGTTTATTGCTTCGCCGCAATATAATGAAAAGTGTTCAGAAATTAGTAATGTTCAATAAGTAGTATGACGTGACATCGTTGAATTTTCCAAAATGTACTGTTCTAACTATAACAGATACAGTACCACATAAATAATATTTACTGTTGCGCTAAGCTCATGACACTAAAGCTCGACATCTATGTATGCAATTTAATGCAAATATGGCCCTTTATATTTCAAACCCGCAACAATCCAATTGTTTCCGACATTAAAGCATTTCGTGTTCAGTAACGGTCGAACCTAGTGAGAGCTACACACCCGAATAGGGATTTCATGATCACCAAATAGATCCTATTTATTACACTCGGCCTGCTCCTTAAACCGTCCTCGGTCAAAATTTAACAGTTCATGATAAATGGGCAATGGTGGTATGTTACTTAGACACATGAAACAGGAGATGATAACCGAAATACCTTGTGTCACCAATAAAAATTAACTATTGTATTCGTAAATAGCTTTGAGTACTTAAATCCATAAGTAGAAAAGAGTGTGATATAAATCAAGTAATTGAGTTCGTAATGAGTATGTAAACAATTTCGTAAACGTGTATGCAAATGAGTATGTGACAAAGTATGAAACCAAGTTTGTAATCAACCATGTAATTGTGTTTGTAATGAATTGCAAAATCAAGTATGTAAACCAAGTGTGTAGAATAGTATGTAAAAGATATTGTAAACGAATATGTAAACAAGTTGTATTGAGCATGTATTCTCCCCCGAGATTTGTAAAATAAATGTAAAGCAAGTGAAAGAGGGGCTATAAACTCACATCGATGATGAAGAACGATTGGCGGGAATGCGCATATTAAGCGCCAGACAGAACGGAAAACTGAAACGGCTCGACCAAGAGGTTGCGGTTTATCTTAACGGTTATATCCTACTAGCCTAGGATAATGAATTTGGGTTTCCCGATGGATAGCCACATCAACGCGACACGTTGATAAAAGATTTAGATTTAAAGTTGTAATAGTTTGGTGGTTGGTTAAATAAATAAATCAAAGAGTAAACGTAGAGTGTATAACATATTCCGTATATATTACATAATGAAAAATAACCAAGTATATAATTCATACCGTGAATTATATAACAGGACACACAACCAAAAGAATAACTCGATGCGTATTTAGCACACGACATGCGTTATATTTAAAAGGTGATAATTGAAATAAAATGGTCTAATTATATGATACGTCCGTCAAAATATAATTTGTTATATTTTGTAAACCAAAGTCTGACTTTTCAAAGTCTCGAATCCCGAATCTCATGTTATGTTTTCTGCTCACAATTATCCGTTACAAAACGCGCCAAAGTCCGTTTTTAGTTCAAAACTTGTCTAAACTATATCTAGTATCGCTTATACATTATTATCAATCCCGTTTTAAATATTAATATCACATTTTACTTAGACGTCGCAAGTTTCATTAGATTTTCATCACATATAACCAATTGATAATATATGAAACAATTAATATATTTATGGTGCAAAATAAAATGCACCATTTTGTGTCTGATTATCAAACCAAACAAACCCCCGGCTGTTTCGCAGCCAAACACACGCACCCGACCCGGCTGATGGACAGCCAAACGCACCCTAATCGGCATAAACCCTTAGCCAAACGCCCCTTGTGGGCTGTCAGAGCCAAACGGCCCTTATGGGTTGTTAACCCATATCCAAACGCACCCCCTGTTATGACATATAGACCAAACACAACCTTTAGCTGCGGCTACAAACCGAACGGACCCGCTGATGCAACCAAACGCACCCTATGTGGTCACAACCCAACCCGAACGCAGCCCCTCCCTTGGCTGCTGTTTCTGTCAACGAACAAACAAACACCACCTGCTGTGGTGGTTATAAAACCATACGCACCCTATTTGAGTGGTCACTGCCGAACCAACGAAACAAACATCCTTGGTGGTGTTTTTAAATAAACCATACGCATCCTAGCTGCTGAACCGGACCCAAACGCACCCATTTTTGTTATAACCAATAAAACAAACACCCCTAGTCTGCTGTTAGTATACCAAACGCACCCTTTTTCGGGGCTGTCACAGCCAAACGCACCCTATGTGGGGCTTATGCTACAACCCAACGCAAACCAAACGCACCCTTTATGGGTGGTTGGCAGCCCATAAACCCAACGCACCCTTCTTGGTGGAGACCACACCAAAACGCACCTTATTTGGTGATAGACCCAGACCGAACGCACCCTTTAGGGGGATAATACCAAGAAACAAACACCCCTATGTTGTTAACATACAAACCGGACGCACCCTTGTGGTTCGTCTTTAAATCGAACGCACCCTTGGTGGTTCGATTGTGATGGTAGCGAGGATGGTGGGGATGGCTGTGGAAGGTGATGATGATGTATAGTGGTGTATGACGATGGTGGTGGCAGCGGGTGGCGGTGGTGGCGAGTGGCGGAGAGTGGGTATGGGGATCGGGTAGATCCGGTCGTGAGGACCACTTTTGGTTTCGATCGGAAAAGCCCGCCGGAAAACTTTTCCGGCGGCGGCGGTGGTGGCCGGCGGTGGTGGCCGGATATAATGAGAGAGAGAGGATGAAGATGATGAGTGTATGTGATTCATTTTTATAAAAATGAAATAAAGTGTTAAAAGTTTTATTTATATTAAAACTTTTAAAGTAAGTGGCAAGTATTTAATAGTTTAGGGTAAATTTTGTAAATATTACCCCAGGGACCATAAGTGTAATTGTTGAGAAACTTTTATGAAATATTGGTTCGGGACTCGTTTGAGTGACTTAACGGATGTTTCAAAATACGAAACCTGCGCCATTGTTTTCCAAATCATTTTTCTGATAAAAATGAGTATTTATTTGACTAATTTTCGTAAACGTTTTATAAAATTTATTTAAAACGTTTATTATTTATTTTATATATTTATGATAAACTTGTCCGTAAAATGATCCTTTTACTCGAATATTTGCGTCTTCAACAAACGTCACTGAATAAAATGTTAAATAATTTATTAAATATTCTTATTTAATAAAACGTGATAATTAAATGTAATTTAATTATTTTTGTGCCGGTACTCGTTCTTGATTCTAAAATCTTGCGAGGGCATTTCAGTCACCTTCTGACTGTTTTCGGGTCTCGGTCAAAACTAAAAAGTTGTCAGGAATGTCGTTTTACATCAAATTGCTTTAGAGTCCGAATAATGAAAACGTGATTTAGCTGCTCGTTTTTGATAAATCAACCTAGGAATAACATATATCTCCTTTAAATATGTTCCGAAAAATTACCGGTTACGCGGTAATCGCTTTTATGTGAAAATAAAAGACCAAAAGTCAAAAGTCAAGTCAGACTCGAAAAGTCAAAGATTAAAATCGTCATTCAAAATTTCGAAAATTCTCGGATGTTACAGTACCTACCCCTTAAAGAAATCTCGTCCCGAGATTAAATTTGTGTTATCCGATTGTGTGACCAAAGAAAGACTTAAGGATAAACTCGTTCTAAACAAGACGCTGATAACTTTATTCAGCAAAAATTCGATGTTTCTACACTTCTTAATTTACCAAAAATTTTGGCTAGGTTTGTCCAGGATATTTAATCCATCAAAATGGGTATCTCAAAATATATCATTACAGATCTTATGACTGGTATAACCGCGTTATAGGGAAAATCTCATTATAGTGAAAACCTCAAGAAGAAGGTGTAGTCGCGTGAGTATGTTTGTATAAGTTTCTAAATGTCCGAGGACGGAGTCTCGTTTCTACTATCTGTAAGGTTCGATGATTCACATCAACGTGGCTTATGGATGTAAGTACTCAACTTACTTGGCAGTACTTAATTAATATCATGACTTAAACTGGTGTACTATTTGTCTGCAATGAGTAATTCAACTGAATACTATATCGACATATGCTTATCTTGATTTAAGATGGGTTTCATCACTTAGTTGATAAAGTTTGTACAATCTGGGACCACTCCAGGACCCAACAGTAGCAACCATAACGACGATAACTATAGCAAACGATGATGGGATATGGCCGATAAAGAGGACATTTCGATAAACAAATTCCAGAATTAAAGTTTAATAAATGAGAGGAGCTCGTCGAGAGAGCTATGCGATATAACTGCGGATTATGGTACCCAGTCGCTAGTTGAGGACGAATCAACACCGATTCAACTCAATATGTATCAAGTCTGATAGATTCCACGAAATATTTACATCGCAAGGATTGTGCAATCGCAATAGTAACAACTTTCCGGTCATTAAGCTTTTGCAACCAATTTTGTGTACCATTTATTTTAGACTCGTTCTAATAATAAGTGGGAGCCTTTTGATACTGGATAGGTTGGGGAAGACTCTATCTTTCTAATGAAGATAGAGACCACGGATTTTTATGTGAACAATGTGTTATTGCTTTAGTTATTTATCGCAATTTTAGAGTCTGTCTTCACCTTCACCCCCGTTTATGTCTGTTTATTTGCTTATATTACTCATGACTTGTTTGATGTTTGCAAAGATTTTTTGAAATTAAAACAGATATAAAACTAGTGAAATATGATTTAATTAAAGCAATAATAAAGTTTGCTTCAATTAATGACTTGCAAGGCATGATGCATATGTGCGAGTTCATGCAAGTACATGGTTTTAGCAGATATTCTTGCAAGTTTATGTGTCATAAAGTCAGGTCGGGTTTACACCGTAATCGGCTCCCGCGACGAACTTGCTTATATTATCGGTTTAATAAACTTTAAGTTTTTGTGCTAATTTATCAATGACGCAATTTTCTTCAACTAATTACTTGTAAGGCATGATGGGTACGTGCGAGTTTGTGCATGTGCATAGTTTTAGCAAATGGTCTAGGGTTTGATTGATCTTTAATTCTTTCCCGCACCCCTATATGCTTCGGCATATGAGGCAATTATTGGAAGAACATGTGTCTATGGACACATGCAAAGTACAATATAGGGTTTGATCATTCTTTAATTTTTCTCGCGATAAAAGTGCATCTAAAGTTGGAAAAAAATTGTAAACTTGTGTTATGAAGATGCACGCATGGTTCTTCGTACACTTTTTGATACACGTTTTATCAAAATTATATGAATACCCTATTTGAAATTTAAGTCTTTGCCGTCAAATTATGCAATGACACTTGCAATTGTTTTTCACTTTATGATGAGACCTAACACAAACTACAATCCAAGGTGAATTTTCTCTATAGGTCAGACCTATGTTAATTTTCACATGTCTTTGAATTGAATGACTTAATCGAGTATGGTTGGTTAGACCTTCGACCTAAGGCAAAAGATGAGACAAAACATGCATGAGAGTAATAACTTGTACCCTAGTCTCATAAGTCTCATAAATCTAAAAGTTGAACTTATAATGTAATTATCACACGCTTCTTACCCCTTGCTCTCATGAATTACTAGTAGTCAGACTACTATGATAAGTAGCAGTTCAAGTAGGATCTTAGTCTTTTAGTAAATTAGTTTTTTTATTTAAAAACAATGGGTATTTAAATTTTAAAAGAAATAAATATCAAAAATAATAAAATTTTGAACTTTATTTAATTGTAGATGGTATTCGCTGGTCAAATCGTTAACAATTTGATTTTCATGTCTTTTCTTGAAAAAGAAAAATTTATGGTCCAAAATTCCTCGACTGGTATCGCAACTTGAGGATTTTCCTCACAGCCAAGGATCTGTTAACCTATTTGGAGCATCTCATACCCTCTGCTCCTATTCTTGCAAATCCTAGTCAACAGAAAAACGAATGTGGGTGAATCCCACATCTCAACCCGTTACATAGGCAAACTACTTCCCTAAGGAAGAACAATTGTATGTAGATTACAAATGATGCAACATAACATCAAAAGCTCTATTTCTTCTTCCGACCACAGACCTTTATATCCAAATTATCACATATAGTTTGTATATTGTCAGGAATTTCCTGACCTTCATACATATCATCATCATATGGGTCATAGTCGCCATCCACATCATTTTCCCTCCATTGTTCCAACAAGATTTTCAAACCATATCTAATCCCCATCGGTTTTAATGCCAAAAAACTTGCCATTTCACGTTTAACCGGTTCAACTTCATCGTCGCTACCCAAATTATTTGGATAATCAACCTTTTCCAGTGGTTTTCCATCATCATCTACAAATACAAGTTTACCCTCCAGTATCTGTTTTTTCAAAAACATTAATATTTTCTACTATAGGGGTGCAACCTTGTCCCTCCTTTTGCGTACCTAAAGTAGTAGACTTACTACCCATTGCCACTTCCTCAATAATCGGATTATCAACATTTAAAGATTCAAATGACTTACTAAGAGAAAAATAACTATTTTATTGCTTGGTGACTCTTTATTGTAACCTGGTGTCGAAGCCTAATTAGTACCAACAAAAGGAGTCGTCTTTGTAGAGTTACTCGTCCATTCAGTCGATTGCTTTGCTTTAGGGCGATATTAAGTTTTTGGCTTTACCAAAACTAGTTTGAAGTTTTTGGTACCTCCATTATTACCACCTGATTTCTTCTTTTTCACTTCAATAAAACCTTCATCATCAGCCCTGGATGTTTTCCCCTTGCCTTTATCGATACTATTCACCACTCGTTTAGGAGCAGCTTTTAGACAAACAACAAGTGAATGACCATATATTAAGCATGTACTACAACAAGGAGGCTTTTACTCATATTCAATACAAATTGTTTCTTTCGTATATCCATTTCCTTCAAGGTTTTGGAACAACCATCACCAAAATTATCACTAAAATTATTACAAGCATTGACTTCAATCAGAACTCTTGCATAGCTGCTCCGCCCTCATGATTTCAAACATATAGAGTTCGTATATGAGTCAAGCATCATATGGGTACCAATTTTTGTGGCCATCAAGCTTAACCTATCTGAAGTTTATGCAACCAACGGTACATCATAAAATTTCACCCAAACATGAAAACGCAACAATTGTTCTTTAGGAAGACTCACGAAAGGTAACCATTTGTTAAGAAAAATAGTACTCCATGGATAATCCATTGACCATCGCGAAGCACAGAATCAACATCCTCGATTGATGAGAACGTGAAGAAGAAAATACCTTTCACCATCGTTACTTTCTTGATTCCATACTTTACCTAATTGTTTCTGACAAACCATTCCACAATGAGAAATGCAAGCCTTTTACCAATAAAGTACCCATAGAGTGAATTATTCATTCTATCATTAACCTCATGAATTGAAGCCAAAGTTAACCAAACATCATAATTCGCATCATTAGGCATATTAGCTTCAAGTTTCCAAAGATTAGCTTTAGTCAAAGATGTAGGGCTATGCTTAGTAGCATATGATGATGGAATGTCATTCATAGCATGTTCCCTACCAACCTTTTCACTTCTGTTCTTGTTCGGGGATGAAGGTACCGAACAAACTACGTTAAAAACATCCTCGTATTTACCGTTGGTATACCTTTTTGAATATGTATACTAGTGTGAATCAGGATAGTAGAGATTGGACCACCAGTAGAGCCTATTGGCTTAGCTGTATGTTCAGTCACTGAAGTAGTAACCCCACCTGTAGTAGTAGTAACTTCAGTCATAAAATCAGGAGTAGGTTCAGTCAAAGAAGTAACCCTGGTCGTAGTAGCAGTAACTTCATTCACACAAGCAGTATATTCAGACATACAAGCAGTAACACCACTCGTATTATAGCTATGGTCAGTCCTTTCACTAATAGAGCCATTTGTATCATCAGTAACTATGCTTGGAAACAGAGATGCTAGCACTTTAGGTATCTTCATAATAGAACTCTACTCTTTTTCTAATAAATTTTGGGTTCATGAAATTGGTTATGGTACTCACATCTGTAATACTACCAAGGGGCTTAGGGGAAGCAAGAAGCTAAAGCCAGGAGCTTTGAATCTGTACGTGGGGAATGGTTATCGTGTAACTATTGAAGCAATTGGAAGTTTTGATTTAATTATTCCTAATGGTTTATGTGTTGTTTTAGACAACTGTTACTATGCACCTTCTATTACCAGAGGTGTTATTTCAGTTTCTCGTTTGGAAGATATGGTTTTGTTAATTATTTTGTTAAGAATCATGGAATTTTAGTTTTTAAAGATAACTTAATTTATTTTTATGCTATTCCTCGTGATGGTATTTATGAAATTGTTTTGCATAGTTCTAATTCAAGCGATAGTTCTATTTGTTGTATAAGCAATAAAAGATCCAAGCTAAACTTGGACTCTACTTTCTTGTGGCACTGTCGTCTTGGACACATTAACAAGAAGTGTATTAAGAAGCTTCAACATGATGAGCTTCTTAAATCAACTAACGACGAGTCTTTTGATAAATGCATTTCAGGTATGTCTGGAAAGATGGTACGTAAGCCTTTTTCGCATAAAACAGAAAGAGCTAAAGATCTACTAGGAGTTATACATACTGATGTATGTGGCCCATTTAGATATGTGTCAAGACAAGGAGCTAGATACTTCTTAGCCTTCGCTGAAAACTTTAGTCATTAAGATTATGTTTACTTGCTTAAACATAAACATGAAGATTTTGTGATCTTTAAAGTATTTCAAAAAGAAGTAGAGAATCAACTCAGGAAGACCATATAGGCTCTACGATATGATCATGGAGGCGAATATATGAGTCAGGAGTTTTTGGATCATCTTAAGGAGTGTGGGATTGTCTCACAGCGCACTCCTCCATATACATCACAACATAATGGTGTGTCTGAAAGGAGAAACCAAACCTTGCTCGACATGGTTCGCTCTATGATGAGTCAAACAACTTTACCAAAGTGCTTTTGGGATTATGCTCTTGAGCTTGTTGCACGCATTCTCAATATTGTTCCAACCAAGAAGGTAGAAAAGACACTATACGAAGTATGGCATGGGCAAGCCCCAAAGTTGTCTTACTTAAAGGTATAGGTTGTGAGGCACTTGTAAAGCGTGACACACTTAAAAAACCTGCCAAAATTTAACCTAGATCTGTTAAGTGTATCTTTGTAGGATACATAAAGGAAATAATGGGTTACTCCTTCTACCACCCACCCGAGAACAAAATTATTGTTGCTCAAAATGCTGAGTTTTATGAAGATAGTCTCATATCACAAGAAGCAAGTGGGAGTTGTAAATCTCTTAAGGAAATTATGATGAAGATACCCATCCTTTTGAATACACTAGCAAACATCATGATGAGGATTAACAAGAAATATTTAAACCTCAAAGTGATGTTATTCCCATTTGTAGGTCCGTAAGGACACATCGTGCACCTGATTGACTATGTTTGTATGTCGATTCAGAAGAGCATGACTTAGAGGATCATAATGAGCCCACTAACTACAAAGCTACATTGTTAGATCCTGAATCTAATAAATGGCTTGAAGCTATGAAAGTGGTAATCTAATCCATGAAAGATAACCAAGTATAGGACTTAGTTGATCTTCCTCCTAACGATAAAACTATTGGTAGCAAGTGGCTCTTCAAAAAGAATACTAACATCGATGGCAAGGTACACAACTATAAAGATCTTCGTGTAGCAAAGGGCTTCACTTAAACCTACGGTGTAAATTATGAGAAAACATTCTCTCTTGTTGAAGACACTAGAGTTATTAGGATTCTTATAGCCATAGCTGCATACTATGATAATGAGATTTGGCAAATGGATGTGAAAACTTTCTTCTTGAATGGCCACCTAACCAAAGAGGTCTATATGGTGCAACCTGAGGGGTTTGTTAACCCAAAATATCCAGAACGTGTATGCAAGCTTCAACGGTCTATTTATGGACTAAAGCAAGCATCAAGGCATTGGAATAAAAGGTTTGATAAGGAGATCAAAATGTTTGGCTTCACTTAAAACTTTGATGAGCCATGTGCATACCAAAAGGCTAGTGGGAGTATGCTTATTTTCCTAATCTTATATGTTGATGACATATTAATCATGGGAAATCACATTCGAATGTTACAAGATGTAAAATCCTATCTTGGAAAGTGTTTTGCCATGAAATACTTAGGAGAAGCAGCACACATCCTTGAAATCAAGATCTATAGCGATAGATATAAGCAGTTAATTAGTCTTTGTCAAAGTGCATACATTGAGAAAATCTTGAAAAGATTTAGAATGGATATATTTCAATTGTGGAAGTATCTAATAAGATCGTTTATAGCTCAAGATTGATTAGATCTTATATATCTAGGATGAACAATAACAATGATTGAAAACAAGCAGCGGAATAAAGAACACAATCAAAGTTATCACAAGGTTTTCTTTATTGAACGTTTCCCTATTACCCCAACTATAATTTAGGGATACACCAACTAACTATGGTGTACTATTCGACTCTTATCAGTCGACTTGCTATCTAACTATCTAGACTCTCATTAGGAGAGCTTTAGTTTTCTATGGATGGATTTTTCTAAATGTCTGAACCTCTTTTTATAGCACAAGGAGTCCTAGGCTTACAAGGAAACTAATTAATATATTAATGAGAGAATCAATTAATTATCTTCTCATTAATATTCATTCTTATCTTATTTTGACCAAATCTTTATTTTCTTCTACATCTTGTAGAACTTCATGATGACAATTTTGGTCCTTCTTGTTTCCATCTTGTTTCATTCTTTTATTCACTTTGTCTCATCAAATCAAGAATCCCAACAATCTTCCCCTATTTGATGATGACAAAACAAACAAAGTCTCGTACGAACTTCATCATAAAGCCAAAGCTTCCCCTGAAGTTGAGATGTAATCATCTCCCTGAATGAAACAAAATCTTCAATGCTTCCCCTTGACTTAAGATAAGAATTAGAATCCTTGACTATGTCACCACACATAATAAGCTGCAAATCATATCTCTGTAGTCTTCTTCCCCTTTTTGTAATCATCCAATAGGGGTCTTCTTGTAGATATGCAACTTGTAAACACTTCCCCTCAAGTGGTGCATGTAGATGGTTAAACATTTAATCAATAAGCTTCCCCTGAAACCAATATGTTTACCATCTCTTGAATCTCGAACTCTGTAGGCTCTATGTAGTGATCACTGATGAAGAAAACTGAGTATAACGAATTTGATGAAGAAGTAGAATCTCCCAAACTTGTGTCTTATGTCTTGCACTATCCACGTGACGTCGAACTTATAAATAAATCTGTGAAATATAAGTAGACCGCAACCTCTTGACAAAAACCTCATCTTCTATGAGACACATACTAAGTGATAGCAAATGTGAGCATTGAGCACCATAAGAAAAATCACACACCTTTGCTAGATTTTGACAAGTCTTCGTCAACACCATTTAAGCACGAACAAGTTATCTTAAAAGCCAACCACAACTTTAAGATATGATAAGACACGCACCTGTGAAACCCAACTACAACATCAAATAAGCAATAATCAACTGTCTTCGTAATCACATCTTCAAATAATCTCCAAACCGAGCCATAAAATCAATAAGAATAAACTATTTGAAAAATAGTTCTGTCCAAGATCCAAATCCATCCGAAAAACTAAGTACTGTCCGATATCGGACAAGCCTAGCAGTACAAACTCCTTTGTCGGACAACTCTGGTAGTATTAAAATCCAAGTGCAGCAGTACTAACGTATTTCATTTAGCGACACTTTATTATGTTACTAATTCGTAGCTAAACTGTCACAAAGCACTTGACTCCTTCCTCCCATAGCAAATAGTGACACATAATCTGTCAGTGAACTGTTGCTATGTTGTTGCTAACTCTGTTCTCCTTCCTCCCATGTTATTAGTGACACATTTAACTGTTGTTGAACCATCACCAACCTGTCACTGTTCTGTCGCTAATCTGTCACTAACCAGAAGTACTAAACAAAACAGCGAACAATATTAACTTTTATTTTCACTCAAACAGTACAAATCACAAAAGCCAGCAGTATAAACTCTTAAACTTCAAATCAAAACATGTGTAACTGCTTCCCCTTAAGTAAACAACGATAATAATATACACCTCAGCCAAACACGTTAGCACGATGAAGCCTTAATACATTCCAACCAGTTAAAGCCACAAACTGCTTTCAAATAGCAGTACCAAATTTCTCTTTTGAATACAATGAACTGTACACAAACAGTATAAAGCGGAACAAGCAGCAGTAGCCTTCACGTGCCCAATTTTACTTTTAAAATCTCTTTTGCAAAACATGAAGCTGCTTTCCTTAGTGTACGAATAGTAGCTTCCTTTTTCTTTTACCTTGAAGCCCACCAAACACATGCATTCACCAGCATTGATATTCAATACTTACACATTGCTCGAACAGTATCATAGGGAGACAACATAAACACCATGTCTTCCAAAGTTGAGAATTGTTATAATATTCTTTAAGTCCCACAACAGCATATAATACGAATAGGTAATACACACGTTATTTCCATAACTTAAAACCCTAAAAATCAGGGTTTCAAATCTTCATTCATTATAACCGAATCTCTTTGTTTCCTGTATATCACCAAGAACCCTTTTTGAATTAGGGTTTGCTTATTATAATAGAACCCAAAAACAAACCTGTTTGACCATCTACTGCCAATACTTTTGTGAATCAACAAAGCTATCTGCTGCTGCTTCTTTGTTCATGATCTGCTATAAGTTTAAATTTTGTTAGGGTTTTAGAAACCCTAACCTGGTGCAGCGAATCCCTAGCAAAAACCGTTGTTGTATTTGATGCGCTTTCTCTTATTCACGACCCGAACACAACATAAATCTGCTGCTTCTTCTGTAACTTATCTTGATATATCAACAATCAGAACCTACTGCTTTTCCTTATCACAACTGCTGCTAAAAACCATAAACATAAACACCATACTTTTTGTCTTATTTATCTAGGGTTTGTTACAAACCCTAGTTTCACCGAATTTAATAAAAACAGAAAATAAACACTTTTCTAAAACCTTGTAAATCCTAGATCGATAGCCACATGGCTTTGATACCAATTGATAAGATCGTTTATAGATCAAGATTGATTAGATCTTATATATCTAGGGTGAACAATAACAATGATTGATAACACGCAGCGAAATAAAGAACACAATCAAAGTTATCACAAGGTTTTCTTTATTGAATGTTTCTCTATTACCCTAACTATAATTTAGGGTCACACCAACTAACTATGGTGTACTATTCGACTCTCATCAGTCGACTTGCTATCTAACTATCTAGACTCTCATTGGGAGAGCTTTAGTTTTTTATAGATGGATTTTTCTAAATGCCTAGACCTCCTTTTTTAGCATAAGGAGTCTTAGGCTTACAAGGAAACTAATTAATATATTAATGAGAGAACCGATTAATTATATTCTCATTAATATTCATTCTTATCTTATTTTGACCAAATCTTTATTTTCTTCTACATCTTGTAGAACTTCATGATGACAATTTTGGTCCTTCTTGTTTCCATCTTGTTTCATTCTTTTATTCACTTTGTCTCATCAAATCAAGAATCCTAACAATATCCCAATGCAAGAAAAACCAATCTTAAGCAAGTCTCAAAGTGCCTCTACTTCTGCTCAAGTGAGGCGCATGTAAAGAGTTCCTTATTGTTGATCCCAACTTAAGATCTTGCTTACCTTGTAAAAGGATTAGTTGTATTGAATAGATTCAAGACAACTATGATAAAAACTTTGTTAATATTAAAGAGTATGCGGAATCTACTCTTTAATACTTAGAAGAATATAAATGTAACAGTGAACTGAATGAACAATGTATAACTGAAAAGCTTCAATATTATTATAAATAATATGAGTACTCTGTGTAGTACTAGGGTTTACAACCTTGAAGCTATATATGAAAAATGTATGAATCTCTATCTCTAACCATAACCTAGGATCTCCTTTTATACACCAAGGAGCCCTTTACAAGATAACTATAAATCTTCTATAATGTTAAACTTATACGTGTCTATCTAACTAATAGAATATACTCTGAATAAGTCAATACAAATCTCTTGACATGTCTTTATTCTTTAGAAGTCTTTAATCTTCATGCAATAGTCTTAAGTCCTTCAGCAGTCTTAAGTTTAGTACTGGCAGTACTAACTTACTCTAGCAGTACTAACTGGTTAGTACTGGCAGTTGTAACTTGAGCAGTACAAAATCTTGGCTTGGCAGTACTAAGTATGAAGACCTTTAATTCCCAACAATCCTCCCCTAAACTTGTGATTAACCTCTAAATCATCAAGTTTCTTGAATTAAAATCTTGTTCTCTGAGAGGATTCTTCCAAACACTTCATCTTCTGGGCCTTTCAACCTGTATGAATATCTTCCTAAGAAGTTCTTTGGACATTTCATTATCTTGTTCCACCAAAAGTTTTGCAACTAACATCTGTGTAAGAACACCTCTTGACAAAGGATATTCCCTTTCAACCAGCATGTAGATATCCACTCTATATTTTGTAGATACATGATGTACTCCACATGTATCATATAGTCTCCATGTTATATCATGAATATGCTTTTGAAGCTTCCACAATTCATTATCTGTATCTGGTTCAAACAATCTCTTCAACTCAACTCATATTTCTCTTTCTTTGTCTTCTGTTGGTTCAGTTGATGTAAACTTCTATTTTACTAGACTCTACGGCTTTACTAAGTCTTCTTTGTCAAATGCTTTTAGTATATCATTAAAGAATTGATATACCTCAGTATGATTACCAACTCTAATGATCTTCCAGTACTTCCTAGCTCCTTTAGTGTAAATCTCCCAATCAATTATAGGATACTGGGTTTGTAAAGCTTCAACATTCATTCCTTGCTCTGGAACTATTATCATCATTTGTTGTATCCTTCCTTGTGACAGTTCTTCTTCTTCTTTATTCTTTGGTTTTTCAGCTGGTACTGAGCTTTCTCTAGTCTTTAGTCTCTTTGGACTTTCTTGAACAAGTTCTTCTTCTGCATCTCTTTTAGAACTTCCAGCTGCCAACTCAGGAATTACTCTTTCACTTTCACTCTCCATTGGAACAAATGTGTGTACTCTCCTCATTGTAGTTTCAAACAGATTCTTGATTTAATCAAAAGAATAACTCTTTAACTGCTTTAGTGTATGACTTCCCATTTTCTTGATATATTGAGACATGTAAGTCCTCTGTTGAGCTTGTGTGAGTGGCTTGTTTCTACTTTATTCAGCACTTTATATAGCAAAGTATCTCTTTCTCTCATTGATAAGCTCTGTAAGCAATCTTGCTTTTTCAGCTTCAGAGTACATCTCTCTTTCCTCTGATTGTAATCTCTGTGCAAAATCTTCATCAGCTTTAACTCTATCTTGAATTTCATTCCATTCTTCAATGTTGAAAGAGCTTGCTTCTTCTTGTACTCTGGCAATCCTCTTCCTTTCTTCTTCATCAATTTTAGCCTGTAACCTCAGAGCTTCTTCATAACCAAGTCTTTCTTGTTCTAGCTGCAACTTTGTCTTGGTCTGAATAGTCTCAGCTTCCTCCATTATAGCTTTACCCTTGTCTTTGGCTAAGCTAGCACCAACAGTACTAACTGATGCACCAGTAGTGGAAACTGGCTCAGCAGTACTAACTCCTTTTTCAGCAGTAGAAACTTCTTTAGCAGCAGTGAACTCAAAATCAGACTCTATATCATGCCTCCCCTGAACCTTTGCATCATATTGTACTAAAGAAATATTAGGATCTTGGTCAATTTCAGCTATCTTCCTCCGCTGTTTAGAAGGATCCTTCAAATCTTCTTCATCATCAAATACAACAATTCTGGCCTTCCTTCTAGCTTGTCTAGTCTTGACGGTTTGCTCCAGTTTCTTCACCTTTTTGATAAGCTTTGTATAAGCAGTACCATAGACTTTCTTTGTCTGCTGCAATTCTGTCTCCAAATCTACAACTCTGTCTGACAATTTTGTAACCAAATCCATCAATTCATTGTGATGCATTCTGCCCTCATCATTTCCATGTGTGTGAATTCTTGGGAGGGTAAATTATAGGGCATGGATGGGGTCTTATCAATGTTACCACTGCCCTGTCCTACATCTAAGCTAGTGAAAGTAGTGGCAGCCCCTCCATGTTTGAAATCCACACCTGTGGAAGCAGCCTTATCTGCTACATTGGTTTGAGTAGGAGATCTGGGCTGAGGAACCACAGATTCCTGTCTGGTAGTTCTCCTAGAGGGTGATGAACTTGGTGGTTGTGAGGTTGATGGAGCACTGGTGGGTATGTGATGGGACTCAACTGGGACTGTTGATCCTTCACCCTGAACAAGCATTGTTGGAAACAATGGAATGTCCACCCTAGTATAACCCTTAGAAGCCCTCCTCATATTGCTAAAAAGTTTTTGTGTAAGGGTAGGAGCAATATAAGTTCTATTGTGAGGTAGAAGCAGTTTCTTGTGCTTGTTTAAAAAGACTTGAATAAATCTTGGATACATAAAAAATTTGTTTTTACTTTCCAAGTTTTTCACCATTCCATCAAAAATCATCTTGAAGAAATTAAAAGTTTTTTTTGTGGCCAAGCAAATGATAGCAGTTTCTATATTGCTACTAAATTGTTCCCAGGCAGTTTTCTTAGAACTTAAACAATGAAGGATGGTATGGATCAAAAACCTCCATTGAGGGGAAAAGTGTCCTTTTTGAAAGGTTAATTTGTCAGAATTAGACACATACCCCATAAGAGCAAGTTGCTCAAACATTTCAGTAGTAGGCAAATTACTAATACCATTAAAATCTTCTAACTTGAGATGCCTCCTAATAGATTCCTCGGAAACAATCTCAACATTCCCATCTATTGTAACAGTTATTTCTATCTCTCCATTATCTAGTGTTCTGATAGTAGCAGTGTTCCAAAACTGCTGGCTGAGTGAAACATAGATAGTGGGATTTTCTGTAAGAGCATACCTTATGATATTTGTCAAAAATCCCTTATATATAATAAATACATATACATATACGTAAACAAAGTATCAAACAAATTATTATTAGGAAAGAATAATAAGTTATCAACACGGGTATCGTTCTCCTCGGTGAGAGGTAAATGGAAATTTATGTTCATGTTGTAAATCGAGCTTGATTGTCATTTAAGTTTTGGTTTTGGATTCTAAATATACTAACGCAAAAGGGAAGCACATAAAGGCACACTAATCTAAGAATTAAGGCAACTTAAAAATCAAACGACATTTAAACGTATTTAAAAACTTATTAATAACTAAATTAAACTAACTAATTAACTAAAATTGACAAATTAAAACTTTAAAAACTCAAAATGCAAATTTATAAAACCTAAATGTATTAAAATAATTTTCGAAAGAGAAATAATATTTTTTTGATTTTTATTTTATTTTTTATGAATTAAAAACATATTTAATCTAAATAAAATATTAAAAATAGTAAACCAATTATTAAAAATCTGGAAAATATATGAAAAATACTTTGACTTATTTAAAATCTATGAAAAATAAAAACTGGAAATTTGGCTGAAAGAATAAGCAGATAAAAAGCAAATAAGCACGAATAAGCAAACTGAAAATTGAGTTTAAGAATAAAACAGTGCAGAGTAATAACGAAAAAGTCCCAAGGGCGCAATGGTTAAGGTGTTGTGTGTGTGCAAGGCAAGGTCGCAGGTTCGAGTCCTGGCCCTTGCTTTTTGCACTTATTTTTTTATATTTTCTTTTTGAAAAAGCTAAAATATAAGCAAAACCAAACAACTTTAACAAAACAACTTTTATTAAAAATAAGCCAGGAATATGCTAATAAAAAAGCTAACAGATTACAAAGAAAAAGAGCTATTAAATGACTTATGACAGATTTTTAAGCTAACTTAAAGGACAAATAAGCACTACTAATAAGCTAAAAACTAAAAACAGATTAAGTTTATACTATAGAAAACACAAAAGCAAGAATAAAGCAGATTAGAAAAATCTAGAAGCTAGAAAAACTTGAATGAAAAGGACAGTTTACTCTAAACTATGTTTTTGGATTTTAGTTTATTAAGGTTTAAATGCTAATTGCAGCCCTAAATTTAAGCTAGTATAAGTTGTTTTAAAACCTCAAAAAGTAAAAACATATTAAGCTTGATACCTAATGAGCTTATACTATCAATTTCAGATCCTTAAACAAACTTAATCTAACCTAAAGTTGCTATTGAAAACTGGATTTTAAACTTTGAAACTAAGACTTAGAAACTATGACAAATTGTGACTTAAACTCAAATGAAAAATGCAACACTTAAACCAAATTTATTCTACTGCATATTGAACCATAAACAAGCATGAAATTAACACCAATAAGCCACTAATGAAGATCTAAGCAAATAAGCTATATTATAAAGCTAGAACACCACGGATTCAAACAACTTATAGATTAAACCTTAAAACTGAGAGCTAAACCTTAACAGCTAATTGCAGGTAATCTATACACGTAGAAAATAATATAATATAAAATAATATGAAATTCACAAACTACCCTTGAGGACAAAGGTAATTAGAAAAATCACACGGTAATATATATATAATACGTATATTTACCGGGAAGTAAGATTCCCGAGGTCGTTATTCCCCAACGATTTATGAAATTGAGACTACGTTTGTTGTTCGAACAATGATTTGAATTGGTAACAAAGATTGATTTGATTATCTATTTCTATGAATTAAAAAAAACATTTAAAATAAGCAAAAGAAAACAATTAAGCACGAAAACAAATAACGGGAAATTAAACTTTAACTAAAAACACAAAACGGGAACCCTAAACGGTAATTAAAAACTCTAAATTTCCAAAATTAAACCTAAAATGAATTTCTTTCTTTTAATAGACTCTAATTGACTAAAAAGCGAGTTTAAAGAAAACTAAAACAAAAACAGAATTGAAATGAGCTTAAAACACCAAAAATGAGAACGAAAACGAATCCCGCTCTTTAAAAATTAAAATTTTGTAATTTTAACCCTACGAAAACAAAACTAATTTTCCTAGAAACTTTACGATAAAAGAAAATTTTCTAAAAAAGAATTATATTTTTTTTGATTATTTTTCTATTTTTTATGATTTTTTAAAGTTTTTAATAAAAATAAATGTTTAAAAATACTAAACTAATTATATAAATTCTGAAAAAAATACAGAAAATAGCTTAAACAAAAAGGAATCTAAGAAAAATAAGCTTGGTTACACAGCTTATCGAATAAGCTGTGTAATAAGCTTAAACAGCTTATAAAGCTAAAATGGGAAATCATATACAAATATTAAATTTTGTAAAGGTATAATGAAAAAGACCCCAGGGCATGTTGGTAGTGAGGTGTGTGGTTGTGTTGTTATAAAGGTTAAGGGTGTTGAGGTCGGGGGTTCGAGCCTTGCTCACCCTCGATTTCCGCCTTCCCTTTTCTTTTTTGAAAACTTATAAAAACAAAATCGTAGATAAGCTGAAATTAAACACTTTTACTAAAAGAAATTATTTTTGAAAAGCCCTAAATAAGCTAAAAAATCATAATAAGCTCTTAAGCAAACTTTGAAACCAAACAGTCCTAATGACAAATTTTTTTAGCTTAAAATTAAGTAATGAAATAAGCACTTTATGAAATGAAACTTATATTTCCTTAAAACTTGACTCAAAGACTACTAGAAAATGTTTTTTTGATAGTCTTTTGAAAACTAGAGCTTATGGAAAAAGCTTTTGAAAACAACTGTTTAGACAATGTAAGCTGATTATAGAAAAAGAAGAAAAGCTATTTATGAGCTTAAATTCAGATAATCAAAAGAGCTTTATGTTGAAAACAAACTTAAAACAGATAAACTACTATCTTAAATCTACTTGAATGCTAAAATTCAGACCCTAACTACTAGATTTACTTGCTGAAATTTGATTTTGAAAATGGATGTTTGTAATTTAAGTTGCTGATGCAATTGACATGTAAATGAACCAAACTTTAAAATCTTTAAGTGCAGACTAAAGAACTTGATTCTAATTGATTCAAAACAACTAATTAAGTGCAATTTTAACAAAAATGACAACTAGAAAGCAAATAAGCTAAAAATGCTAACTACACTTAAACTATTGCTAACTGGTTCAAATTATAAACTAGAAATCCTAAGAAAACTTGATTTAACTCAGCAAACTACTTAGAATTCAAACTCTCAAGCCTACAAATGATCAATAAATTCAGTTTAAAGATCCTAAAGAGCCACAAGCAGTACTAACTCTTGGTTAGTACTGTTGTGCCAAACACCCCTTTAGAATTCATGAAATCCAATTAAGCTTGCAAGTATAAAATCTAATTAAACAATCTCAAAGACCAGATAACAAGCAACTTATAATAGACCTAATAAACCTATTTCAATAAGCAATTAAGCCAGAAATTAAGAACTTAGTACTATGCTAGTTAATTTTGGTTTTTTAATGATTTTAAAGACAAAATGAAGAAAAGTAAGATCTACACTACTTAAGCTAAAAACATATTATAAAACATGATCAATAAGTACAATGAGATAGATTAAAGCACAAATAAGCTAAATTATAAGCAAAATAAGCAAAAATATAAGCTAGACGATTAAGACAGAAATTGAAATAAGGAACTTACAATAGCCTTAGCTAGACAAAGGCTTAAATTGCTCAAGGAGCTGTCTACAAGCTTTAGCTTATCACAAGGATAAGCTAGTTAAGTCCCGTAAGCTCTTCCATTGTATGCTTATCATCCAAGAGCTCAAATCCATAATAGCAAATGTAATAAACTGATTTTAAAGGTTTAAGTATATTAGATAATTAACTTGAGCTCAATTTGAGCTTAGAGACTCAAAGAGCTTGTGTGGAGCTTATTAGAGATTTTGTAACAATAATCAAACCTTTGAGCTTAATAAGAGCTTATGACAGATTATATAAAGTAAAACTTGATTTCACTAATAGAAAACTGGTTACAACTTTTTGGAAATGGAAGTTACAATAAGCTAAAAAAGGTACATTACTTAAGCTAAATTTTTAAAAGCTAAAAACTACAATTAAGCTAAATTTTTAAAAGCTAAAAACTAGATAGTGTGTGTGTAAATGTGAGGGGCTATTTATAGCCTGAAGATGAAGCTTCTAACAGTCTAGCCCGCTCCTCTATCTCTTGATCTTAGCCCTTGAATCTTCTTTCATCATTGGATCCTTGTTTTGAGTCGTCGGATTAAATGAGTGAGCACACAGATTGCCAACGTGGCATTCCGTGTGTCAGACTCATTGTGCTTCTTTTGTACTTATTTTAGTGCAAAATTCCATGTCCTCGTGTGTTTCTTGTCAGGTCCGCGTGGCATTCTTGTGGGTTTTAGCCAATGAGAGCCTTGAATGACGTCTTTTTTTGCCAGGTTAGACTTTGTCACTTGAATTGCATAGCCATATCCTCAATTGTGATTAACCCTTTGATTTGAATGAGGTAAATTGCGAGAACGAAGATGAACAATTAAAAACTATTCGCGCCTTTTTAACTGAATAGATTAGGGGTTTGACTGAGGGGTTGGGCTCGTTGACTTGGGCCAATGTTTTATAAAAAATAGATATGGGCCGGTTATTGTTTGTTTGGGTTTATATATAAGAGTTAACGGGTGTTAACTCTTTATATATTAAAGAGTTAACACCGTTAGGGTTTAGGGGACCATTTTTGCAATTTGGTTTGACTTGAAGGGTTGTTTTGGGTTTTGTCTTTTAGTGTATTGACCAGGTTTGACTTGTTAACCAAAGTTGACCAAGAGTTGACTTTTGATGACCTTGATAGCATTCTCCCGGCTTTTGTACACTCTTTTCCGTCTCGTGTCCGTGTTTGTCCGGTTTTGACAGTTTTCTTGCGATTTTTTGCTATATCCGTACCTACACAATCACAAAGACAAAACAAGCAATATACAAGCATTTAAAGCACAATTTTGTCTTTTATGGGTCATTTTTGATATAGAAAAGATATGTGTTTTCACATATATCAAAATTCCTCAAACTAAGCGATTGCGTGTCCTCACGCAATATTATATGCTTTAAAACCAAATATCTCAAAACTTCCCCAAACTAAATCTTTGAAAAGTAGCAAAGACTTTTGTGGAGAGAGTTAAGAAATCACAAGTTATAAAACACCTCATTTTCCTATTTTTATAAATCTTTTTCATTTTTTTTGTTTTACTTTATATAGAGCAAAATATGATTATTTCGACTTTCATTATTTCCATAACTGTTAGGGATCATAGAACAAGATGCATTTCGATCCGAGAATGCCTTAAAAAGAATAAATTCATCGTCCCCTGCTTTTCACTTACTCCAAACCAAGCTTAAAACAAAATCATAGCTAAATATCAGTTAAGATGCTAACACTACTCATATTGCAACTTGTGAACTTTTTACTCCCGACATTTATTATATCTTGGGTGAGTGCTATTTTGAATTTCAACCATGGATCAATGTTTTGCAAAATACTATGCTTCACGTTCCACCCAAGAATAATAAGTTTGAAGGCGAGATCATCCCATGTAGCGACTTTCGTCTCGGCACATCCCAACCTTGCGGCTAAGTGACCAGGCTTTTGACACCCCACATAGACTAGTATCGGGACTCACGGACCTTAGGTTTCAAAAACTCTCAGGTTTCCCGAATATTCATAGCTTATAAAATAGAATAGTCAAAGTTCAAAAGCATATTTGAATTTAACAAAAAGAAATCGATTTATTAATTTACACTTAATATTAAACATTTATGCAATTGTAACCCTCGACCTTTTAGAAGGCTGCAACATCGGTTGTGAGCCTGCAAGAGGTGGTAAACTTTTATCAGCCCACAACTTTTATTATATTATAATTTTTTTATTATTTTATCATTTTATCATATTTTTTTTAAAGGAAAACTTCTTTTTGAAAAATTCAAGTATAAATTTGAACTAAGACTAAAATTTTTGCTATATATTACTTAAAAATTGTTGATTTAAGTTTAATTTCCAAAAACAGCACGTATATTAGTCTGATTAAGAGCTTATGGGAGAAAAAGTAACAAGTTACATACATGAGCTCTTAAGATGTCCAACTAATCCTTGTTTAGCATCCTACTCATAGTTAACTTTATCATTTTTCGTTCTTCGTGAATTTTCGCGAACGCTTAGCCTAAAAGTTAAGGAAGAAGCTAGAGCTCAACACGCTCGATAGGGTCAAAATTTACTCTGATTCTACCCAGCAAGAAAGTCAAAATTGTGGCAAAAACACTTATTTTATTTTTGAAAATTTTAAAATTTTTCATATTTTTGAAATTTTTTGTGGAAACGAGGTACGTGAGAACAACGGGTAAAAGTAGGTAAGATCATATCGAAGATATACTACCCCATACTAAAATTAAACATTGTCCTCAATGTTTCCTAGCCTAAGACTTAAAAACCTCATACTAGAACTCAAAAAGTCTAATGCATAACTCAAGCCTGAAGAAAGTATCACAAAAATCTTAAGCCGTTTATTAAGTGTGCTAAAAGATAAATGTTAGACGATAATAATCTTTAGGATATCTGATTTCCCCAAACTAATGGCAAGCAAAAGCTAGGAAGCTCGAGTGGACCGGGATGAAACACCGAACACGAGAGACTTCAGAAAATTTGGGTTCATCCTGAAAACAATCACAACAAACAACAAACAAAGATCGGAAGAGTACAAGCCTCCTCACATCACAATAGAAATAAGAAAGAAAATAGAAAATGGATAAGCATGGGGTGCCTCCCACGAAGCGCTTTGTTTTTGGTAACCGAGTCACATAGCTTGACTCGATCCCCGAATTCATTCGTCCTTGGAGAGAGTGTGGAGATCCTGGACTACCTTTGGTGGTAAGTCCCCTCTGAAGTAATGCTTCACACGATGACCATTCACCTTAAAGTTTGGACCATCGGGTTGAGATAACTCAATGGTTCCGTATGGAAAAACTTTGGTGATGGTGAAAGGTCCTGACCAACGAGTTTTAAGCTTTCCTGAGAATATCTTTAGACGAGAGTTGAAGAGTAAAACTCGATCACCAACATTGAAAATGCGGTTTTTGATCTTTGAGTCGTGAAGCTTCTTCGTCCTCTCTTTATAAATCAAAGAATTCTCGTAAGCTTGATCACGAAGCTCATTAAGTTCATTAAGTTGAAGCTTCCGGTGATCACCCGCGGTTTTAAGATCGAAGTTAGCATGTTTCAAAGCCCAATATGCTTTATGCTCTAACTCGATAGGTAAATGGCAAGACTTTCCGTACACTAACTTGTAAGGCGTACAACCAATTGGTGTCTTAAAAGCAGTGCGGAATGCCCATAGAGCGTCATCAAGCCTATCGGGCCATGAGGATGGTTTTCTCCAACCGTCTTTTCTAAATACGGTTTACTAAAAAAATAAAAAACCCACGATTCGACCCTCAACTTGACCACTTGTTTGAGGGTGGTATGCTGGTAGAATGACGATGGAGTGACCCCATACTTAGAATACTTTAGCTAATTTATCATTACAGAAATGGGTCCTACGATCGCTCTTTATATAGCTCTCGGTGTACCCGAATCAGGCAATATATGAGAAGACGATTTAAAAAAACATAACTACAACTTAGCATGTCAGTAGGGAGCGCCTTAGGCTTCAACCATTTGGATAGGTAATCAACGGTACGAGTATGTACTTATTTCCTCTAGATGATGGAAATGGTCCCATGAAGTCTATGCCCCAGACATCAAAGATTTCACACACTTGGATGGAATTTTGTGGCATCTCATCACGTTGTGAAATTTTTCCTTGACGCTGGCATGAGTCACAGTTTTTGACTAACTCATGGGCATCTTTGTAGATTGTGGGCCAATAAAATCCTGAGTCAAAAACCTTTTTGGCAGTGTAGTTGGCACCGTAATGTCCCCCGGTGGGTCCACTATGGCAAGCTGTGAGGATGTCGACAGCTTCTTGGCCCGAAACACATCGTCGGATCACTTGATCCGCACAGGTTTTGAATAGAAAAGGGTCGTCCCAAAAATAATGTTTGACATCTTTGAAAAATTTGTTTTTCTGCTGAGTTGACATTCCTTTGACAATGAAATTCCCCGCGTGGTAATTTGCATAATCGGCAAACCACGGGGTACTTGGGTTACCACGAGAAGTCACCATATTAAGTGTCTCGAGAGGAAAATTTTCGTTTATTTCCTTTGGATCGAGAACATTTTCATACGGGTTTTCTAATCGGGAAAGATGATCGGCCGCGTAGTTCTCGGCTCCCTTCGTATCAATTACTTTAAAATCGAATTCTTGAAGGAGGAGAACCCACCGGAGCAATCGCGCCTTGGCGTCTTTCTTATTAAAGAGGTATTTAAGGGCGGAATGATCCGTATACACTATGCTTTTATTCATGATGAGGTACGACCGGAATTTTTCGAAGGCGTACACCACGGCTAACATTTCCTTTTCCGTTGTGGTGTAGTTCGATTCCGCCTCGGTCATTGTTTTGCTTGCATAATGTATAGGCCTAAAGTGTTTCTCAATTCGTTGCCCCAGAACCGCACCTATGGCATAGTCGCTCGCATCGCACATAAGCTCAAAGGGCTGGTCCCAGTCGGGGGCAATCAGAATTGGAGCTTCCGTAAGTTTTTTCTTTAAAATCTGAAAAGCTTGAATGCATTCTTCGGAGAAAATGAAAGGAGTGTTTTTCTCAAGGAGATGAGTCATGGGTCGAGAAATTTTTGAAAAGTCCTTGATAAATCTATGGTAGAAACCTGCATGTCCGAGAAAACTCCTAATACCCTTGACGGTAGTTGTGTGAGGTAATTTAGCAATGACGTCTATTTTGGCTTTATCGACTTCTATTCCTTTCTTTGAAATTTTGTGTCCAAGTACGATGCCTTCTTTCACCATAAAATGGCTTTTTTTCCAATTTAGAGCTAAATTAGTGTCTTCACACCGTTTAAGCATCTTTTCTAAATTGGAAAGGCACGTTGAGAAAGAATTTTCGAAAACTGAAAAATCGTCCATGAAAACTTCCATCGTCTTTTCAATCATATCATAGAAGATAGCCATCATACACCTTTGGAACGTGCCTGGTGCATTGCATAAGCCGAAAGCCATGCGGCGGTAAGAAAACGTTTCGTATGGGCAGGTGAATGTGGTCTTCTCCTGATCTTTCGGATCGATTGGTATTTGAAAGTAACCCGAGAAACCATCGAGGAAACAATAATATTCATTTCCTATGAGTCTCTCGAGCATTTGATCCATAAACGGCAAAGGGAAGTGGTCTTTCCGGGTGGCTTCGTTCAACTTACGATAATCAATACAAACTCTCCATCCCGTTACAAGTCTAGTTGGTACTAATTCATTTTCATCATTGGTCACTACGGTCATCCCTCCTTTCTTTGGCACACAGTGCACTGGGCTTACCCAAGGACTATCCGAGATTGGGTAGATCAATCCAGCGTCAAGAAGTTTTTCAACCTCTTTCTTAATGACATCGTGGATCTTTGGATTAACCCTTCTCTGATGTTGGACCGCTGGTTCGTAGTCCTCTTCCATTAGAATTTTATGAGAACAAAATTCCGGGTTAATACCCTTTATGTCGGAGAGTTTCCAAGTGATGGTTCGCTTTCGGGACTTTAGAACCTTTATGAGAGCGGTCTTTTCATCGACACTCAAATCTTTGGCAATTATGACTGGCAACTTGTTGTTGTCTTCCAAAAATGCATATTCGAGATGAGGCGGTAAGTCCTTAAGTTTGACCTCGTGAGGTTCATCAATTGAAGATTTGGCAGTTTTAGCTTCACAAATTTTAATTTCCTTTCTATTTTCCGGCAAATAATTTCCTTGGTTCGGAGAAGGTGAAGGATCATTATTAAGGAGTGATTCGAGAATAAGAATGTCCCCATGTGGGTCATAATAGGATTCATCAACTTCCAGTGAAGTTGTATCGTCGGCTAGAGCAAGAAAGGCATCAGCTTCTTCGAGAAGTAGAAAATCACTATCCCCGAAAGGAGTAAGAGTCGGAGAAGAATTTGGAACTATCGGGTCATATCCGGGAGTGGGATTGCCACTCGCGATCACATCAGAAAATCCTAGAACTTCCTGAGAATACTCCTCACAAGCTAATTCAACAACGTCGATTCGGTTCGCCGTCATATCATTATAATTAGCAGAGTATCTCGAAGTTTGATCAAGATTGTAAGTTATGGCCTCATTGTCTACTCGAAGGGTTAATTCAACTTCGTACACGTCTATCAAAGCACGACCGGTCTTAAGAAAACACCTCCCGAGAATTAGAGGTACTCAAGGGTCTGGTTTAAAATCTACGACTACGAAGTCAGCTGGAAACTGGAATACACCAACTTTAACCTTGACATCTTTAACAATACCGATCGGTCGGGAAATTGAACGGTCCGCTAGTTCTAGTGTCATACACGTTGGAGTCAGGTTTGGAAGGTTGAGCTTTTTCTACACGGAAAATGGCATGAGATTTATTCTAGCGCCAAGATAAGCCAATGCTAAGCACTCATCTATTCCGGGAAATTTACATGGAATAAGGAATCTGTCGGGGTTACCAAGTTTTTCGGGTAACTTGTTAAGTATGACTGCCGAGCAATATTCGTTCAAAGGGGTTCTAGCCATCTCACTAAGCTTTTCTTTATTTCCGATTAAGGCTTTAAGAGTTGAAGCAAATTTGGGCATTAGAGTCAAAGCATCCACAAAGCTAATTTCGAAACTCATATCTTTAAAGATTTCATAGAATTTCTCAATTTGTTCGTTAGCATTTTCACGGCGCTTTTCATTATTTCGCCTTAAAGGATAAGGAATCGAAGGTTTCTAGTTAGGCATCGGCGCACTAACGGGAGCAACAACTGGCTCGGAAACTGGATTTTGGTTTTCAACTGGGACAACCGAAGGTTGGACGTCTTCGGTAATTCTGTTATTAGTAGGAAAAATTGTGTCCTTTGTCACCTCGGTTTTACGTTCCACTACTTTAGGAGAAGAAGTAGTAGGAATCGTAGGTCCTTGATAAGCAACACCGCTTCGGGTAGTAATACCCTTCAAGTCTTCCTTCGGGTTAGTAATCGTGTTACTTGGAAGAGAACCTGAACTCGAAGACGAAGCGGTATTGGAATTTACGAACTTAGAAAGCATTTTCGTTAAATTTGTCATTTGGTTTTGTAAACCTTGGCCTTGATTTTGCATATTCCTTAATACTGCATCATTAGCCTTGACATAATTCTCAAAATCGGTCTTTGAAACACCTTGCATTTGCGGAGCGGGAGCTTGATAAGGGTGAGCTTGGTAAACCGGTGGTTGACTAGTCGGAGGTTGATAAACTTGTCCTTGGTAGAAGTTATTTCCACGGTTTTGATTGAAATTGGTTCCCCGATTTTGGTTGAAATTATTTCCTTGATTCTGATTGAAACAGTTTTGATTTTTTTGAATCGGAGGAAAACCAGGAGGTCGGATTTGGTTCGCAACCATCGTAGGTCTAGAATTGGTATTTCCTTGATTGGAATTAGCTGCAGCAGCTTGTGAAGCGTACTCTTGAATTTTGTCTCGATAAACATTGCCATCGGTGGCGGGATAATTTCTATAAGAATGAGCACCTCCACAAGTTACACAACTTTGCTCGACCGCTTTTACGGGCACGGGAGCTTGGGCTTTTTGCTTGTCGATAAGCATAGTCTTCATCATATTCTTAAGTTCAGAAACTTCGGTTGTAAGAGCAGCAACATCGGGTGAAATTCCGGGGGTAGATGAATAGTCATCTTATCCTCGAGAGAAGCGGCTAATTGTTGAATATCGAAAGAATTATTAGAAGGTAAAGAGGTAGAAAGAGGAGCATCCGTAACGTCACTCTTGAATCATTAGCCCACGAACTTCTTGAGATAACGAACTTTTGACTTGCTTTCAATAATCGCTAATCCTTCTTGAGGCATCTTGTCTAAAAAATTGCCACCCGCGGCGAAATCTAAGGCATCTTGATCGTTGGAACTCCAAAGAAATGTCACACACACACACACACAGAGTTGGTGTAGTTCCAGAAGCCATGGTGATGACATTGACGAAGGAGTCCTTTAAAACTTCCAATGCTCATGAAGGTTTCGTTTGTTTTTGGAAAAAAGTTAATGAAGCTCAATCCGATAGTAAGTGTTTTTGAAGGTGGGAAGAATTGATTTATGAATTTTGAAACAAGGTCGTCCCATGTGAGAATTGATCTAGGAGGTTCCTTATCTAGCCAATCTCGGGCTTTACCGTCTAGAGAAAAAGGAAAAAGCAAAAGCTTTATCGAAGTGTTTAGAACTTCTGGATGTCTAAACGTTGAAGTAACCTTGTTGAAGAATCGAAGGTGATTGTGAGGGTCTTGTCTACCCGTAAACTTATGCTTTGCACTAGATTGAAATAAAGGTTTTTAAGGCTCGAAATTATTAGCATTAATTGTGGGAACAACTACTCTTACTTCTCGTACCCTCCGATGGGAGCTTGTAGCATTTGAGCCATGGTACGATTGTCGGCCATTGGAAACTCGGGTTCCTCAACAATAACCGTACGTTAATTGTTGTTGTCGAGACGATTTTCGATTAAACAGCTTGAGATCGATTTTGCGCATGCACTAAAAAGGAGAAAATCAAAAATTTTAAAAATTGAAAGAAAAATTCTACACTATTGTTTTTTTTGATTTTTATTCACAATAAATTTTAACGGTTACACGGAAGAGACATAAACGAGATAATCAACTACTTCACGGTAACTCTCAAAAATTGCTTTTCAAGGTGAGCCGTACTTCGTAGAGACACAAATGGCAAGTGTTAAATCTTTGGTTCGATTTGGGACCTTTTCAAAATCACCGGAAATTGCAATGATAATACCTCGATTGAGAGTATTATATGTTGGTGTTCTTTTACTAACTTTGTAAATTTTATTTCTTTTTAAAGGACAATTTTTTTATATATATTTTTTTTAATTTTTTAATTTTATCTTTTACTTATACTAAAAAGAAAAGAAAAAATATTTTTTACTTTTTATATTTTATGATTTTTTGGATTTCTGAATTATATAATAAAAATAAAACTTTCGAGGACGAAAGGATCTTCAAACCAAATCAACAAACGTAAAACGAAAGAATCTTTAACACAAGTCCAAAAGTCCCGGCAAAGCGGCGCAAAAGAACTCATTTATAGTTTTAATCCACTATAAAATATATATACTATTATAACCTTAAAGCAATTAAAAAAATCCCTTAGGAAATTTCACTCGCTCAAAATATATATAATATCATATATAATAATACGGTATATTTAACCGGATAGAAATGATCACCGCCACGGGTTCGTTCCCTCAACGACTAGTGAAATTGAAAAAACCTCGTTTAAGCTTGGTTATGATTTAGAATAATAAAATAGAGATATGATGATCTATGGACTACTAAATAAAAAAGCAACAATTAAAATTGAAATTAAAGCAATTTAAACAATTAAAACAAATACGGAAAAACCAATAAAACACGACAAGTAAGAAAATAGACTAAAATTAAAACAAACCCTAAAAGAAATGCAACTAACTTCCCTAAACCTAGAATAGGAAAAAAAGAAAATTTAAGAAAAAGAAAAATATTTTTTTTGATTATTTTTGAATTTTTTTATATGAATAAAAAACTAATTAAATCTAATTAAATATCCTTAAAAAAATAGAAAAGTAATTTGAAACTTATATTTTTTCCCCTAGAAAAACAAATTAAAAGAAAATTTTAGAAAAAAAAGAAATCAACTAGTTTTTTTGCTTTTTTAAGATTTCACAGAATGAATTTTCTAAGATTTAATACTAATTAAAAGCTTAAAAAAAAATAATAAAAATATAAGCCTAAAAAATATGAATATATAAAAATTATAACAAAAAAATTAAATGTGGCAAAAATTTGATAAAAATTAAAAGCCCTAATTTTTAACCTTTTTTTTATTTCAACTTTTAATTAAACTAATTAAAAATTTTAACCTAATTATTAATTCAAATACAACCGACAGAACAGCATCGGACAAAACACACATTAACTACTATAACTAATAAGAAGCGGACTAAATATGCAAGTCCTTAAGGGATTAACAATGCAATACAAAGGACTAATGGAGAAAACGATTTAAAGACTGTAAAAGTTACAATCAAAACTACCCTACGTGGCCCTATCCCTGTATTAACCCCTAGCCCATTTAAGCCCCTTTAATAAGTTGAAAGTTTGAAAAGTGCTATTTAGGGAAAACTCAAAAGAGCAAAATCTTTAAGAATAAGCTGGTGGGAGTATTTTTAATAAAAGCACTATGGGCTGAATCCCACAGATAATCTCATAAAAACGCTTATCTAAATAAGCTGATTACAGAAATAAGGTGGATTACTTTCCCTCAAGGTTTTACTAATTACAGCTATAAAAAGCTCAAAATAAGCTCAAAATGAAAAAGGAAAGATGTTCTAGATAGCTATGAGTGCTTAAACTAAGATGAAAAAAGAAAATAAGGATTTAAGACTAGATTAATAGCTTAAAATGAAAGGCAAGGTAGCAAACTACATGAAAACAAAGAAATAAGCACAAAACCAATTAAGCTTCTAAAAGCTCAATAAGCAATACTGGACGAAGAGCTTCTGACGGACTATGCAAACCTACTAAGTAAACTACTATTTAAGCTAAAAAACAATATATCTTAAGCAAAATTAACTATTATAAGAAACACTTAATACCTACTGTTTTGGTCGAGGTTTGTTTATTATCGTACTTTTAAAAGTCCAAATCTTTAACCCTAAGCAAAGTTAAGCTGGAAATTACAAATTAGAGACAAATCGACTATATCCTAAGCTAATGAAAACTAAAATATTCCTAAAATCTAAGCTCTAAGTCTGGGGCGAGGGAGGCGGAGGAGGCGGAGCGGGAGGGCGTCGAGTGAAAATAAGCTTAATAGATCAGCATACTAACTGATGTTATACTTGCTGGTGCAATTGGCACAAACAAAGACCAAAAGTGGCAGGGCTCCCTTTGAGGTTTGGTGTTGCACGAAAACACTCTCTTTGAGTGTGGGGTAAACACAAAACAAGCTCAAAAAAAAACCAAAGCCTAGAGGACCTAACTAAAAAATAACAATCCTAGGTTAAGCTTTTAAAGTGTCCAAAGGTGCTGAACCTTTTAAAATAAAGCCATGACTTTTTCATTTTCAAAATTTAACCTATAAAAACATTTAAAACTTGTAATGTTGTAAAAACACAGCAGACTCAAGTGTTTTGGCACCAATTTATTGACTTTATAATGGTCCAAATAGCTTATGCCAAAATACCACCTTTTCAACTTTGACAGATTTGACAAAAAAGCTTTTAAATGAAACTAAATGGAATAGATCTTGAGATAACCGAGTTAACTATAAGCTTATAACAAACTTAATAAACATAATCTAACAACTTGAATAAGCAAATTCCTAGATCTATACTTAATCTAATATTTTTGGCTTTTTTATGGATTAATAATGACAGAAATGAAAACTTAAGATTTTTAACTACCTAATCAAAAATAGATGATCTAACTAATCATAATACAATATTAAGGATATTTAATAACAAATAAGCAACCATTATCAGCAACATAAGCATAAAAAAAAAAGAATATTTAAGCATAAAGGTGAATAGACAATTATTTGAAGCAAAAAACTTTAGGAAATTAAAGAGAAACTTTCAAAGCTCCTTACTAAAAAGAGGAACCAATTACAGGCAGCTACAAGCCCTCCCTACTTATAATAAGCTAGGGTAGTAATATCCATGAGATCACATTCGCATTTATTAGATCTCCTTCCAAAAGCTCACAATTCCAAAAGCTAAGGTAATTAGTCATTTTAAGCTGATTATTTATTTTAGATATGATTAAGGCTGGATTAAGTAAGCTCAATTTCAGCTTATAGACTGAAAGAGCTGAATGTGAGCTTATTAGAGCTTATTAAGACAGATTGAGCTTTGAGTAAAAGGGCTTTGAGAGAATTTGAAAGGTAAACACATGATTTATTTAACCAAAGACATTCATTTCATTATATAAAAGAAGATTACATAATTCAAAAGACAAATTACAATAAGCAATATTTAAGCTAACCTAAATTATTAAAAACTAATAAAGGACAAATAAGTAAAAAGAAGGTGTCTCCTTGCGTGAGGTGACTGAGGCTATTTATTGTCCAGTCCATGGATCCTTCTAGCCTCTTAAGCTCATTTTTCCCTTTCATTCAATCTTTGCCTCCTTTTCTTCAATCATGTTGATCTATGTTGTGGGCCGTTGAATCATATAGGTCTCACATACGGAAAAAAAAAAATTTTTTTTTTTTTTTCCTCAAGACAGGAAGGCGAGGCAACCGTGATGTAACAATGTTGTTGTGTTTGTTTGCTTAGTGATATAAGGCACAAAATCCACCTTCCTTGTACTGCTTCTTTGGGCTATGGTCCAACACGTCATTGTCTCTTGCTAAGTGAGCTAAAGAGGACTTAAAGACCTAATCCTCCTTCCATATTGTTTATTTGACTCAGAATTGACTTCCGTACCTTTTTATTTTAAATTTCCCCTTGATTTACCCTGGTAACTAGATGAAGACGATGATGAATAGTACTCGTGGTATTGGCGCCCATTTTAACTGAAAAAGGTAATTCAGTTGTAACTTTGGGGAAATTGCAAATATGGCCCTTGTGTTTTATTTTTCTCTTTGTAGTATAAAACGAGGTTTGGAATAATTTACAAGATTGTTCCATGTGTTTATGAAAAGGTTAATGGTCTAGGGATTGGGCTTTTGGATCCGGGTGTGGCCCATTTAGTTTAGGGGACTTTTGTTGACTTTTTTCTGAAAGTTGAGGGATTTTTTTGAACACTATTGGGTCTTGTTGACTTTTAAAAAAAATTTTTTTGAACCAAGATTGACTGGAGTTGACTGTAAAGATTTGACTTTTTCTTTCTGGCTTTAACTTTCGGCTTTTGTACACATCTGGACTCTTCCCGAAATAAAGGGAATCTATAACTCTCCGTTCTCCATGTCGTGTTTGCTATTTTTTGAATGGTTTTCTTGTAGATTTCTGATATAGTATCCGTACCTGCACACACAGAACACAAATACATACAATGTAGCCGCCATCTTTGGTCTTTTTGGGTTTATTTGGGCTAATTATAAGCATGAATGATATGTGATTTTACACTTATCAAATACCGGATCACTGATTGGTTTCCCCTGATGTAGTTGACCTGCATCAAGGCCAGAACATCATGTTTGCTGTTTGTGCCTGTGTAAGGTTTCAAGTCTACTAACTCCAAAAGCTTCCATTTACATGTTTTTTGAAAGAAGGACTTTAGATATCTCAAACATCAACCCAAACTAGGTTCTGGTAATCCTAGGGATTCCCCTTTTAACTAGAAGCTTTCTCAGATAGGTTATTATGCAGGACCAGCCTTACAAGGTAAATCAACAACTGGTAGATGTCAATTTCCTTGGTAGAAGACGTCATTAACTTTAGTATGCAAGAAGCAGACAATTTCGGAGCAATTCCTACTACAACTACATGAGACAGAAAAATGTTAGTGCAAGGTGCTCATTGATATGGCAAGTATATGGATCACAAAACCCAGATGATTGTATTTATTGGCTTTAACTTCATGAACAACATAGACGAAAATACCATATTGACAGATGAGGTCACAAGCACCCAATCACTCTAAAACAAGAAAACCGGTAGTTTGTCGCCAAGAAATCCTGTTTATTTGCCTTACCCCGAATACATCACTCAAGAACCAAGCACATTGAGATTCGACATCACTTCATAAGGGATTGTTATGAGAAGAGATTGATAGATGTTCTCAAGATTCACACTGACTCAAATGTTGCAGACCTTCTCACCAAAGGATTTGATGTTACCAGGTTTAACTTTTTGGTGGTCAGCATTGGAATGTTAAATCTGTAGTTACATTTGAGGGGAGGTTAAATTGTAAAGTTTGTACATACTAGTTTACATTAATACTGCTAGGGTATTAATGCTGGTAGATAGGATATAGTTAGTTCAAGTTCATGGTATATTGTAGCATTTTTCTTGTTTTTTTGTTTGTTTTTGCACTCACTTTTCAGGATAAGCATGGATTTGAGGATGGATAGATGCAGTGCTGGCAAATTCTACTCATAAATGGTATGTAAGTACTAAGTATTAGAGTTAATTCTGGTGGACTACTTGTTAATTCTGTGGACTTCAAGTTAATTATGGTAGTCTATAAGTTAAATGTTGTTAGTCTATATTTTGACTTCTGTAGACTATATTAAGTAATGGTAGACTACTTTAATACTGGTAGATGACCGTTGGTGCTGGTGAGGGAAAATTGACTTTTCTTATTTAAATATTACCGTTAGAGATTTTTACGGCGCGTACTTCTAACATAGGTTTTCTATTTGGATAATTACTACACTTTCTTCAATAAAATATCTTTCTTTACTCTAAAGAAACTTCTTTTACACACGGTCCAATAAGAAACCTTGTTATTCATCGATAAAAACTCAATTCCCTCTCTCTACCAGCACTTAGTAATTCACTCGCATCAAACCCAGGATTAGATTTTACATTCTTACGATTTCTGTTCATCAACGAGTCTATATGGCCAACCTTAAGTACTCAGACAAGCATAATATGGTCGCTTTCCTGAAGAAACCAAATGAAAGTTGTAACATCCGAGAATTTTCGAAATTTCGAATGACGATTTTACCCTTTGACTTTTTGGGTCTGAATTGACTTTTTGACTTTTGGTCTTTTATTGTCTCGTAAAAACAATTACCGCGTGACCGGTAAAATTTTCGGAACACATTTCAAATAATAAATCATATTTATTATTATATTTCCCAAGTGGATGTTATTTTTAATTTATTTGGCTTGAAAACGAAAAATATATATATTAATTAATAGTTGACGTATCAAAAACGAACCACTAAATCATGTTTTCACAACTCGGACTCTAAAGCAATTTAATGTAAAACGACATTCCTGACAACTTTTCAGTTTTGACCGAGACCCGAAAACAGTCAGAAGGTGACTGAAATACCCTCGCAAAATTTAGAAACGGGAAAATAATTAAATTATATTTAATTAACATTTTTATTAAATAAAAATATTTAATAAATTAGTCATAATTTTATTCGAAAACGTTTCTTGATAACGCGAATATATGGGTTATAAATTTATTTTTATTTCGGACGAGACGTAACCGGTTAACTAAATAACATAACGAAATGTTTTTTATAATGATATGTAAATATTTTATGAAATACTATCAAATGAAATTTTCATAACATATAAAAACACACACACATAAAACACTCTCTCCCTCTCCCATTTTCCGGCCACCGCCGCCCCACCTTCGGCCACCGTCGGCCGTCGCCTGAAAACTTTTCCGACGAATTTTTCGGCCCAGTCCAAAAATGTTTCCCGCCATCCGATCTATCCGATCCACTATCTCACTCGCCGCCACGCGCCTACACCACCGCGACCACCATCATGTTCGTCACCGCCACCAACCCCACACAGCCATCGTCATCATCACCACCACGCCACTGCCACCGCCACACTCACGCCACCATCATCATCTTCACAGCCACCCCCTGCCACGCACCAGCACCTGCACACAACCGCACCGCCGCCATCATCACAGCACCAAGAAGGGTGCGTTCGGTTTGTTATAACGACCCATGGTGCGTTTGGCAGTTAACCACCTTCAAGGGTGCGTTGGGTTTGTAAAATAAGCACCGAAGGGTGCGATCGGTTTCGGGTCAGCCACCACCATAGGGTGGGTTTGGGTGGCAGCCACCCACGTAGGGTGTGTTTGGTTTTATTAACACCATAGGGTGTTTGTTTCAGTGGTTCAACCAACATAGGGTGCATTCGGTTTGATGGAAACAACAGCCAAGGGTGCGTTTGGGCTGTTGTAAAGATTAGGTTGCGTTTGATTTGGTTATATCACTGTATAGGCTGCGTTTGGCTGTTATTAGCACCGAGAGGGTGCGTTTGGATCTGGGTTCAGACTAGGGTGCGTTGGTTTCGTGAGTTGCACCAGTGAGGTGCGGTTGGTTTCATAAAATGACAAAGGGCTGCGTTTGGTTTGTCTCGACACCGAAATGGGTGCGTTTGGTTGGACAGATTTGCATAAAGGGGTGTTTGGTTTAGCATATTCATAGCTTAGGGTGCGTTTGGCTATTCTAAAAATGATTAGGGTGCGTGTGATTTTTATATGATTAGGGTGCGTGTGGTTTAATAATAGATTAGGGTGCGTTTGGTTGATATCGACCCAACAAATGGTGTGTTTGGTTTGGACAGAAACGCCAAGGGGCGTGTTTGGGTTAAGAGAAACACAAAGGGTGTGTTTGGTTTAACATAAAGAGCATAAGGGTGCGTTTGGTTTAGCAGTATAACCAAACAGGTGTGTTTGGGTTAGCAGGAAAACCGTATAGGGGCGTTTGGGTTAGCAGTTTCACCATAAGGGCGCGTTTGGGTGAGCAGAAACAACTTTAAGGTGTGTTTGATTTATACAAAACGACAAATAAATATAACATAAGGTTTTATAAATATTAAAACCGGATATAATGGTGGATAATTGGTCAAATAATGTGATTAGTTATTATTTTCGGATATATTATATTAGACCCGTAATGGGCTTATAATATGGAAACAATGACAATAACAAATAAATACACTTGAAATTTACTTGGATGTTTTCTATTAAATTGATTTGGAAAGGTTGATTTGCAACAAAGTCTTTCGACTTGGGATCGTTTTATAAACGGAAAAGTCATGGCAAAATTTATATAAATTTCTATATTTAGTAACGATTCACTAAAGCTTCTATTATTTTAGAAACCGATAACAGGGACTAAGTTATATTTTAAAGATATATTAATTTGTATTATACAATAACCCGACCAACGAACGAAAACTATACTTTTACAATGAGACAACTATTTTAGACACAACCCGTCGAGGAAACAAAATATAAATTTATAAAATATTATTTTATATTTTATAATTGTCAGCTAGAAGATAACATAATAATTGTTGTAAAAGCTTTATAAACATCGTTTAACTTAATTAGTAACCTTAAAACGTACGATTACGTTTATGCAAGAACTTTTTATTTAATTAAGTGGTGATTTCAGAAAACGGGTCAAACTAATTGGTTAATTATTTACTCACACTTCTTATATAATACTTGCAAAGTATTATACATTTCATATTAATCTTTGGATTGTTTGTCTTTATTATATAATTCACGATACGAATTATATACTTGTTCAATTTTCATATGTAATATATACGGGATATATTACATACTCTGTGTTACTTTCGATTTATTTTATTTAACCAACCACCAAAGTATTACAACTTTAAATCAAAATCTTTTATCAACGTGTCACGTTGATGCAACCATTCATCGGAAAACCCAAACACATTATCCTAGGCTAGTGGGACTTAGCCGTTAAGTTAAGCTGCATCTTCTCGGTCAAGCCGTTTCGTCTTCCGTTGTGTTGTGCATATTAGATGCCTATCTGTCAATCGTTCTTCAACATCAAGGTGAGTTTATAGCCCCACGTTTTACATGTTTTACATATATTTTTGGGGTGAGAACATGCTTGTTTACAAATGCATTTACATGGTTGATTATGCTAGTTTGGTTTACATACACATTTATATATCTCGCGAGGAGATACAATACTTGGTTTAATTTTTGAACGTAAACACATACTATACTTTTATGAATTTGGATTAGCTTAGGTTATATGAACTGTAAATCACTTGGAGGGTGAGCGCGAATGTTATGAAATATATCTATTCGGGATTGACAATCCCCGTTCGGGTGATTAGCTATCACTGGGTAAACGAACGTTATAACATGTCGGAATACGATTGGTTGAGTCTTCAGGGCCAACAATTACATACACATGAATATTTTCATTAATGCACGGGTGTTCTTGGAGGGAACACCTACGATGGGTACACTCTTACTGTGCCTTGAATAAAGTAGCATACATACAAGTCGACGTCGTAGTTTTATGAACCTAGAGTAATTGTAATTATTGTTTTATACTCACATGGATATTTACTGTGCCTTGAATAAAGTGGCAATACATACTTGAAACATTTTGGTGATATATATATAAATATCATACATGCTTTGAACAATTGCGGTTCAACGTTCATACGTACATACACCAAGTTACCCTTAGTAAAATTCACTCTCAAAAATATATATAATATAATATATAATACGTATATTAAACCGGGCAAATATGATCACCTAGGTCGTTTTCCCAACGACTAGTGAAATTGAAACCTCGTTTAACCTTGGATTCTGATTTGAATGAGCAAATGGATGATTTGATTATCTAAAGCAACAATTAAAATGGACAATTAAAAACAATTAAACTAATACGGGATACAAATAAAATGTGATTGTGTCAATTAAGCAAGTAAACTAATTTTAATCCCTAAAAATGTAAACTAAAATTATAAACCTAAGATTGGACAAAAGAAAATTTTTATTAAAAAGAAAAACATTTTTTTTTTGCTTTTTAGATTAAAAGATATGATTTTTCTAAGATTTAAACTAATTAAAAATAATAAAACTCTTAAAAAT